>CAUYQV010078216.1:0-35581 GCA_963574575.1 Galagoides demidoff
CAAAATCATTCTACTTGATCTGGATACACCTGATATTAAAAATGGAGAAAATATATTATTATAAAGGGGAAATTACAAACATATTTCACTTATAAATGAGGATGCAATATCCTAAACAACATATTAACAAGTTGAATTAAAAATTAATGTTTAGTTTGCAATCCCACCAGCAGTGTAGAAGTGTTCCCTTGAGCCCATCAATCCACGAATGGATCAATAAATTGTGGTATATGTACACCATGGAATACTGTGCAGCCATTAAGAAAGATGGCGACTTTACCTCCTTCATGTTTACATGGATGGAGCTGGAAAATATTCTTCTTAGCAAAGTATCCCAAGAATGGAAGAAAAAGTATCCAATGTACTCAGCCCTATTATGAAACTAATTTATAACTTTCATAGGAAAGCTATAACCCAACTTTAGCTCAGGAATATGGGGAGAGGGGGGAGGGTGAGTGGAAGGAGGGTGATTGGTGGGATCACGCCTATGGTTCATCCTATAAGGGTACATGTGAATCTCTCTAAATGTAGAATATAAATGTCTTAACACAATAACTAAAAAAAAAGACATGAAGGCTATGTTAACCAGTTGGATGAAAATATTTCAAATTGTATACAAAAACAGTACACAGTACCTCATGAGAGTATTAATGTACACTGTTATGATTTAATTAAAAAAAAAAACTCTTCCAAAAAAAAAAAACAGCATGGTACTGGCAAAAAAATAGAAAGGTAGATGTATGAAACAGAATAGAGAACTAAGAGATGAACCCAGACATTTATTGTCATTTAATATTCTATAAGCCTATCAAAACTATTCATTGGGGAAAAGATTCCCTATTTAACAAATGGTGCTGGGTGAATTGGCTGGTGACCTGTAGAAGACTGAAACTAGACCCTCACCTTTACCATTAACAAAAATTGATTCTCATTGGATAAAAGATTTAAACTTAAGGCATGAAACTATAAAGATACTAGATGAGCATGCAGGAAAAACACCTGAAGAAATTGGCCTGGAATAATTTTTTATAAGGAGAAGCCCCCTGGCAGTTGACACAACACCAAAAATTTATTACTGGGATCTGATCAACTAAAAATCTTCTGCACAGTTAAGGGCACTGCAAGTAAAGC
This sequence comes from Galagoides demidoff, assembly GCA_963574575.1. Classification (NCBI taxonomy): domain Eukaryota; kingdom Metazoa; phylum Chordata; class Mammalia; order Primates; family Galagidae; genus Galagoides; species Galagoides demidoff. The sequence goes on from CAUYQV010078216.1 coordinate 1,132, forward strand.
AAACAGACAGACTTCAGAATGAGAGAAGATATTTGCAGATTTTGTGTCCGACAAGGGTCTGATAGCTAGAATCCACAGAGCACTCAAACTAATCAATAAGAAAAGAACAAATAACCCCATTTCTTTGTGAGCAAGTGACGTGAACAGAAGAATCTCTGAAGAAGACAGGGGCATGGCCTACAAACACATGAAAAAATGCTCATCATCCTTAATCATCAGATAAATACAAATCAAAACCACTTTGAGATATCTTCTAACTCTAATAGGATTAGCCCACATCACACTATCCCAAAACTACATATATTGGAGTGGGTATGGAGAGAAGGGAACACTTCTGCACTGCTGATGGGAATGCAAGCTATTACAACTTTTTTAGAAAGAAGTTTGGAGAATACTCTAGGAAGTAAAAGTAGACATATCATTTGATCCTGCAATTCCTCTACTAGGTATATGCCCAGATGAACAAAAATCATTTTACAAAAAAGACATTTGCACCAGAATATTTATTACAACCCAATTCATAATTGCCAAGTCATGGAAGCAGCCCAAATGCCCATCAACCCATGAATGGATTAACAAATTGTGGCATATGTATAGCATACAATACTATGCAGGCATGAAAAAGGATGGAGACTTTATGTCTTTTACGTTTGCATTAACTGAAACATTTTTAGTAAAATATCTCAGGAATGGAAGAAAAAGTATTCAATGTACTCAATAATATTATGAAACCAATACATAATAACCTACATATTCATATGAATGATAAAACACAACTATAGTCCAGAAAGAAGGAGGGAAGAGGAACAAGAGGGGAGACTGGGGTAAGAGTAGGAAGAGAGAATGTATTTGATGGGACCTCACCTATTGTCCACAATGCAATGGTACATTTCAAAAATATTAATAGTAGAGTACAAATATCTTACCACAACAAATAAGTAAGTGAAGTGATAGTTATGTTAATCAGTTTCATGTAAGCACTCTACATTGTATATCAAATCAGTACATTTTATCTCATAAATGTACACAATTATGGTTTAATGAAAGAAATAATACAAAATTCAAGGAATAGTCTAAGGAAGAATAAATAGTTGTTTCGACTATGAAAATAGTTGTAGAAATGGGAAGAGGTGAAAACTCAGAGAAATGTTTGAGATTTAGAACAGATATTCCCTTTTATAACTATTTGGGAGTTAGGATGGATATTGTTTGATTTTTAATTAGGGCATAAGAAGTATTAACAAGCTAATTTTGGCTTTCACATCTGGAAATATAATGGTGCCATTTGTTGGAGGTACAGAAAATTTGGAAAGTAATATGTTTATTGTATGTTTTGTTAAATGGAGGGGGAATGCCAAATTTGACCTCCCTATGAGACATACGCATGGACATATCAGTTGGCTACATGCCTATGCAATTCAAAACAGAGATCTGAACTGCAAATCAGCATTTGGCCTATAGATTGTATTTCACATGTAGTATAGGAGAGATTTCCCAAAAAAATTACATGTAGTTAGCATAAGATGAGCCCTGAGAAAATCCAAACTTGAGCATTCAAGGAAATAGAAGTCTAGGAATGATCAATTAAAGAGATAGTAGGGAAACTAGAGGATAGAGTCATAAGAGTCAGGGGAGGAGAGTGTTTAAAGTGTTTCAATAGAGAAATCACAGACTATATGTCAAAGGATACTGAGCTATGCAAGGAAGATAAATTCATTAAGGTTTTTACCAAAACCATTTTAGTGGTGTGGTGAGAGAGTCATATTACAATGGATTAAAAAGTAAATGGAAAAATTCACAATAACTACAGAGAAATTCGGTCATAGCAGGAGGAAAGAAATAGGCAACTACAAGAGGCTCTAAAGCCTATAAAAGGTTATAAACAACTGTTTAAGATGAGACATTCTAGAATGTCATGCATACAAAGGTTCTTCAAAAAGTTCATGGAAAATGTGCATTTAAAAGAGTTATACATAGATTTCTGCAACCATTTCCACCAAAATAAACTTGTTATAATAGATCTGAACAAATCTAGTTTAAGGCACTAAGAAAGTTAAGATACCAGTTTAATAAGAGCCCCTATCAGAGCAACATGAATTCTGTTAAAAATGAAGCAAAAACAAACATGAAATTTATGGTGAAGATCAGGTGGAAGAATGGTGAAATCATTGATGCTTATGATAAGTTGGTGGTAACAGCAGAAACAATAGCCAAGAGCACAGATATCTCAGTTGGTTCAGCTTACACATTTCTGAGCGAGAAATGAAAGCTAAACAAAGATTCCACCTGATGAATGCCTAAACCTTTTCAGTCAGATCACCTGCACATAAGAGGAGACGTTTCAAGGGAAATTAAAACAAATGTGACCAAGGTCCTACAGAATTTCTTCAAAGAACTGCAACAGATGAAACATGACTTTGTCAGCACAGTCAAGGCAATGGCCACCAAAAAGTGGAAGTGGTCCAGTTAGAGCAAAAGTGAACCCACCCAGAGCAAAGGTCATGGCGACAGTTTTGAGACACACTCAAAGCATTTCTAGAGGAAGTATTTTGAGAAAGTTAGCCAAAGGTATATGATCTTATCATCTGTGAAGAGTGAAAGTTTCATCTCCTCTGACCCCATTTGTATACCCTTCGTCACCTTTTCTTGCCTGATTGTGATGGCTAAGACTTCCATTACAATGTTAAAGAGCAATGGAGACAATGGGCAACCTTGCGTGGCTCCTGATCTGAGTGGAAATGATTTCAATTTAACTCCATTCAATACAATATTGGCTATTGGTTTACTGTAGATGGCCTCTATCAGTTTAAGAAATGTCCCTTCTATACCTATTTTCTTAAGTGTTCTTATCATAAAAGGATGCTGGATATTATCAAAAGCTTTTTCTGCATCAATTGAGAGGACAATATGGTCTTTGTTTTTTAATCTGTTTATTTGATGAATTATATTTGTAGATTTACATATATGGAAATGGCTTTGAGAGTCTGGGATGAAACCCACTTGGTCATGGTGTATAATTTGTTTGAAGTGTTTCTGGATTCTTTTTGCTAGGATCTTATTGAATATTTTTGCATCAATATTCATTAGAGACACTGGTCTATAATTTTATAATTTTCTTTTCTTGTTGGGTCTTTTCCAGGTTTGGGGATCAGGGTGATGTTTGCTTCATAGACTGTGTTGGGAAGTATTCCTTCTTTTTCTGGTTTGGAAAAGGTTATGGAACTAACATGGATATTAGTTCCTCTTTAAAGGTTTGGTAGAATTCTGATGTGAAGCCATCTGTTCCCAGGCTTTTCTTTTGGGGAAGATTTTGTATAGTCGATGCTATTTCAGAACTTGATATAGGCCTGCTCAACATTTCCACTTCTTCCTTGCTACATCTAGGAAGGTAGCCTGATTCCAAGTATTGGTCAATTTCCTTCAGATTTTCATATTTCTGAGAATAGAGCTTTTTATAATATTCTTTAAGTATTTTTTGAATTGCTGTAAAGTCTGTGGTTATCTCATCTCTGTCGTTTCTGATTGATGAAATTAGGGATTTTACTCTTTTATTTCTGGTTATATTAGCCAAAAATCTATCTATTTTATTGACCTTTTCAAAAAAACAAGTTTTTGATTCATCGATCTGTTGTATAATACTTTTATTTTCAATTTTATTTAATTCTGCTCTAATTTTGGTTATTTCTTTTCTTCTGCTGGTTTTGGGGTTGGAATGTTCTTCCTTTTCCAGTTGCTTGAGCGATCCCATTAAGTTGTTGATTTCCTGTCTTTCATTTTCCTGAGGAAGGCTTCTAATGCTATAAATTTCCCTCTGAAGACTACCTTTGCAGTATCCCAGAGGTTCTGGTAGTTCATGTCTTCATTATCATTTTGCTCCAAAAATTTGGTAATTTCTTTCTTAATCTCATCTATGACCTAGGTATCATTTAGCATAAGATTATTTAGTTTCCATGTCTTTGTTTGAGTTTGCAGATTCCTGTAGTTACTGAGTTCAACTTTTATTCCATGATGTTCCAAGAAGACACAAGGAATAATTCCTATTATTTTAAATTTTCTGAGGTTAGCCTAGTGACATAAGATGTGATCAGTTTTGGAGCATGTTCCATGGGCTGATGAGAAGAATGTGTATTTAGTTTTGTTAGGATGAAATGTTCTATAGATGTCTGTTAAATCCAATTGTTGAATGGTTAATTTTAAGTCTAAAATTTCTTTGCTTAGTTTCTTATTGGAGGATCTATCCAACACAGCCAAAGAGGTGTTAAAATCTCCAGCTATTCTAGGGCTGGAGGAAATCAAGTTGCTCATGTCAGTTAGAGTCTCTTTTATAAATTGAGGAGCATCCTGGTTAGGTGCATGAATATTAATAATTGAAATCTCATCATGTTGAGTGTTTCCTTTAACAAATATGAAATGAGCATCCTTATTTCCCTTACTTTTGTTGGTTTAAAGCCTATGGTATCTGCAAATAAAATTGCAACACCTGCTTTTTCTAATTTCCATTTTCCTGAAATGTAGATGACCATCCCTTCAACCTGAGTCTATATTTATCTTTTAGGATAAGATGAGATTCTTGTATACAGAAAATATCTGGCCTGCGTTTGTGAATCCAGTCAGCCAACCTGTGCCTCTTTATAGGGCAATTTAAGCCATTTACATTAATTAAGAATAGTGATAAGCCTGGTCAAATTTTGAGTGTTGAATTTTTCAAAAATCCAGTGGATATTTTTAATCCTTGTGCCACTGTGGAAGCTGGGTTTTGATCAGAATTTTCTGGGTGAATGTACTTGGTAGGTAAAGTGTTGTGGTGGTCATTGTGGAGGATGGGCCTGAGAATATCCTGGAGAGTTGGTTTAGTTATTGCAAATTTCTTCAGCATGTGAATGTCATTAAAGTATTTAATTTCTCTGTCATAAATGAAACTCAATTTAGCTGAATATAGAATCCTGGGTTGAAAATTGTTTTGTTTTAGGAAGTTGAAGGTAGATGACCATCCTTTCTAGTTGAAAGGTTTCAGCAGAGAGATCTGCAGTCATTCTAATATTCTTTCCCTTGTAGGTTATAGTTTTCTTATGTCTGGCTGCTTGTAAAATTTTCTCCTTCATATTAACTTTGGCAAAGTTAATTATAATGTGCCTCGGAGATGTCTTATTCAGATTGAGTCATACTGGGGTTCTGAAACTGTCTGCTATCTGAATTTCAGAATCTCTCAGCATGTCTGGGAAATTCTCCTTCATTATCTCATGAAGTAGAGCCTCTGTGCCATTCAAAGCAACCCCGTTGCCTTCAGGAATTCCTATAGGCAAATATTAATTTTCTTTGAATTATCCCAGAGCTCTCTGAAAGAATGATCCATTTTTGCTCTCCAATTATTTTCCTCGTTGAGCATTTGAGTGTTCAAATGCTTTGTCTTCAGTGTTGGAAATCCTTTCTTTTGCCTTCTCTATTCTGTTACTGAGGGATTCTACTGTATGTCTCATATCTTGGGAGGCTACAACTTGGAGGCTACAACTTCTCAATGTGTCTAAATCTTTGGTGATTTTGTATTTGAATTCTTGAGACATCTTTTGAATTATTCCTAGGATTTCTAATTCCAACTTTACTTCTATTCTGTTGATCTTATTTGCCATTAAAATTCTAAATTTGATTTCTGACCTCTCAGCCATCTGTTTGTGAATGGGGTCCTCTGGTTTGGCTGGTTTGTCATTTCTTGGGGGAGTTGAACTGTTCTGATTATTCATGCTGCCAGAGTTTTTCCTCTGATTCTTCCCCATGCTTGTTTTTCACTGTTTAACTAGATGAGCAGGTAAGGTGAAATTGGATTGGAGGCTTCTGGCATTGTGGTTGACCAGCCCTTCACCAAAGAGCTGAGACTGCTGACTGCAGCTTTTAAACCTCTACAATTTTGCAAAGGATCTGTATATAGTACTATGGTCTGTGACTCTAGAGGCCTGCTTTGTGTAGAGGGTGCAGGTGCCTCTGTCTTGTATTCAGCTGATCTCTGTCCAATCCTAGTGAATTGGTGACTCTGGGTTATAGTCTCAGCTTTGGAGAAACACAAGCAACTAAGACATCTCGTCCCCACAGGTAATACCTAGAAGAGGAAAGTCAAATCTTCCCACTACAAAAAAACCAAAGTACCACCTTGAAGGGTCTTCAGTTGATTTGTCTAGTTTAAGAGTTCCAAACCAATTGTCCCAATCAGCACCCACTCTCTAGCTGGAGAGCTCAAAAAGTCTCCAACACCTAGATAGTAGGAGTCTACTGGTAGCTCAAGTGTGGCTCACTCTGGTGCTCTGAGAAGTCAGAAAGGCCTGTCCAGTAGAAGGTTTGGAGCAAGGGGGCTGATGCTTCTTTCCCCACCTTGCTCACCCTTCACCACTGGACTTTGGTAACCCCATCTCTGGTAACCCCATCACCAGTCTCCGTTTACCCAGTATCTGTGGCCCAGTTCTGTCCAATAAGCAAATGTGCCAGGGCTTTGTGCCTGCCAGAGTCAAAGTAAAGTCAATGCCTCCTCTTCTCAGTTACCACCCTTTGCCACCAGCCAGCAGGGGGACCTGAAGTCTGGCTGCCTCAGGCACTAAACAGCAGCTGGAGAATGTTCTCCCTGAGCTCAATCTAAACTTGAGGATATCCAGACCGCAAAAAAGTTTCTCCCTCAGTCACCACACATTTGTCGCTGCTGTTCTGCAGCTCTGGTATCCCTATAGGGCAAGGTCTTGTTCCGTCTGGCAGACTACAGAGTTGTGGAGATGACTCTTCAAAATGACTCTCCCACAGCAGGGTCACTGTATTAATGCTGATGTTGGGTGGGAGTTGTCTCCACTTGGGTTCATGCTCCTCAGCAGTTCCCGAGTCTCCACCTGTAGCACAGAGACCCAAGCCTCTGCTCGCTGCTGAGATACACTTTGTCAGAGCCAGGCCAGTCACCTTTCCCTCTATGTCTTTCTGTATTGTTACTGGATTCACAGATACAGCAAAGCTAAACTGTCTCCGTCTATGCAATACCCAGTTCTAGCTAAGAAGTACAGACATTCTAATCTCTGCAGGGGTTGGACTTCTACACCACCAGGCCAGTGGGGAAGGGTTGACTGGAAGTTCAAGGTGGCAGGGAAAATATTTGTTCAAACCTCCTGCCAGACAAGGGAATTCCTGGGCTCACAGCAGGGGTTCTCTGGAGAAGGAGTCCCAGCTTCCAGTAATTCTCTCCTGTCAGGTGAGGGAAGAGAACCTCAGTTCATTGCTCATTAGTAGATCTCCTACAGCAAGCAAGCAACTCTCTTGGGGGAGGGGATGGACACACGTCCTCTTTGGGATGAGTTCTATACCTGAAATTTGTTTCCTTGGAGTTGTACTTTGCCTCAGTAGGGAAAATGTGTAATTATCTACCTCTTCTTTCAACTCAGCTCCCCTCCTTCAGCTTTGTTGGGTTCTTTCTGGTTATTATCTCTCCCTCTGGACTGGAACTTTTGTTGAAAGCTGGCTCCAGTCAGCCATCATCTCCCATTCCCCTATGTTCTTATTGAATGTGAAAATTGGAGTTAGGGAAAATAGCCAACCTGAGGATTTAGCAAAATACAAAACGTGTTGAAACTAAACGAGCAAATAAACAGACAAAAAAGCTACCAAACACACAAGCACACAGATGCACAATCAGAAACAAGTAAACAAACAAAAAAACAAAATAAAACAAAACAAAAACAACAACAAAAATGATAATAATCACAAAATAATTTTTAAAAAGAAAAAAACTCTAGTAGTCTGATGTAAGCACTCTCAGCAACCATAAGAAGTGAAGAAGAGGAAGAGAGGGAAAAAATAGTATTAATAAAAAATAAACTAACAATAACTCTTACAAGGAAAGGATGAAAAAAGAGAAAAAAGGTACCGACAACAAAAATATTATCATATATATAGATATAAAAACATACGACTTTAAGTATGACATAGGTATCAACTTTAGTAGGAATATATTTATGTTGCAATATACTTTCTGGACACCAGATGGCACCATGAGTGGTTCCCAGGCTTATACCTGATTCTCCGTTTACATTGTTTTTTTGATGGTTGCCTGGCTACCCACTTGGCACTCTAAGTGCCCACCGAAATGTTGATGCCATAGATTTCAAAAGGAATCTTCACAAGCGGGTTTCACAAATTCTCCCTACAACATTCCCCATGAAGTGCAGGGTGTCCTGGACCAGCTTTGAGTGCAGGATGGCTGCCTGCAGGTGAGATTCAAATCCCGGCACTTGGCCCGTAGGAAAAGGTGCCTATGGCAGTCACCATTTCTGAAATTTCAAAATATGTCTGCTTCCTGACAGGCCACCTAGCCTAGGCTGTCCTGTTCCAGATGACACCCCTATCTGCCCTCCAAATTTGGCACAGGAGTCCATGCTTCACCAATATTTCCACTCAATTCCTAGTTTCCCCTCAAGCTGGAAATTGTACTCTTCCATAGGGGAGGGGCTGGTTGCTAGTAGCAACCACTGCTTCAGCAGTGGCAGCACAAAGACTTTTCAGTCAGTCTCTGCAGCTCAGGATTACACTTTGAATCCAGCAATCTGCCAGTTTGCTGCACACCCCCCAATTGCCAGTCTACAGCAATATTCCCTGCAAGGAATCATCTAGCCCACTCATTTACATCTGCTGTTCTGGGAGACGTAAGCTAAACTATCCCATCTGCCATAGTGCCCCACCTCCTAGACCCTGCCTAATTTTTGATTTCACTGATCTCAGAAAAAAATCTTCACTGGCAGATTTCACAAACTCTCCTTGCAATAGTTCCTGTGAAGTGCAGGGTATCCTGGAGCAGTTTTGGGTGCAGGATGGTTGCCTGCTGGTGAGATTCAAATTGCCACACCTGGCCCATGGGAAAAGTTGCCTGTGGCAGTCACCATTTCCAAAATTTCAAAATGTGTCTGTTTCCTAAACGGGATCTTTTCCCCTGAACTTTCTGTCCAGCTGCCTAGGCCCCTGCTACTCCAAACGGGGTCCAAACGGCACCCGTTTCTGGTCACCAAATTCCACTCAGGAATCCACACTTCACCAAACTTTCCACAAAACATCTAGATTCCCCATGAACTGGGAATTGTAGTCCTTCTTCCTTTGAGGAGGAGTTGGTTGCTGCTGCCTCAGCCACCAGCTGCTGGCTGCTAACGCTGCTTCAGCAGTGGCACCGAAATTTCTCTGGCAGACTCCGCAGCTCCAGGTTACACTTTAAGCCTAGCAATCCACCACTTCGCTGCACACCCTGAACTGCCTATCTATACCAACACTCCACGCAGGGAAAGATCTAGCCCCCTTACTCTCACCTGATGCTGTGGGGAGAGCTGAGCTAAACATCCTTCCCATCCACCATCATGTTCCGCCTCCCTTTCTTTCTGTTTTATTTCTCTAATTTCTCTCTCTTTTGGTAGAGATTTTTCTATTCTTATCTTTCCCACATAAGTTTCTTATACAATGCTTAAGATATCCATTTTTCCTTTTCATTGTCTTCTTTATCTTACACAATTATATATTTTATTTTTTATCAATTTTTATTTTTTTTTATTTTTATTCTCTTTTCTAAGAGTGGGAAGATAACATCATTGGTCTGGCTCAAAGGTGGCCATTAGCTCACATATTGGGAGCCCTTCTTGCTTTGGTATTTGGGAAAAAATTATTGGTAGGTCCCTAAAGTGGCAGGTTGCTGATTTCTTTCAATGTATAGTAGGGTGGAGGGCTTACTTTTGCCAAAGTCAGTAAGGAGCCTCTGATTTTGAGTTTTGAGGGACTTATCCAGCTCTTCCCCCAAACCCTAAAGCTATAGATATGATTAAAGCACCCCAACAAATACCACCATTTCTCCTGTTGCTGTCTCTTTTACTGTCCTATTTCTCTCCCTTTCCTCAATTTGTACCTTCTACCCATCCCTTTTTTTCTTTATCTTTTACTTTTCTTTCTTCTTTCTCATAATTTACCCTTATCCTCCTTTTAGTCTTAAACCAACATGTCACTTGAACACCTAAGCTCTGAGGCAACGTAATTTAATGCAAAGAACCTAGTGAGAAAGAAAAAGTAGGGGAAGGAAGTGAACAAAAAGAAAACAGACATGAGGAGAAACTGACAGAAAAATTGTGGCAATATGAAAACCCAGAGTAAAACACACCTTCTAAAGGATCATGGGGTAGCTACCACAGAGCATTCCACCTATAAAGAATTAACAGAAATGATAGAAAGAGAATTTAAAACACACATGGCAAAAACAATAAAAGGAAAAATAGAACCAAAAATTAATGAAAGATACAAAAAATATACAAAGGATATGCTGTAGCATAAGAACTAAAAGGACTCAATCAGGTAACTGAAAGATGCAGTAGAAAGCATCATTAATGGATGACACAATGGAGTAAAGAAACTCAGAGCTAGAGGATAAAGCTTTTGAGCTAAACCAGGCAGTTAAGGAGGCAAAAAAAGAGGGAAAAAGAAGAATATTCACCCAGAATTATTAAACTGTATGAAGCATTCAAATGTATAAATGATAGGTGTTTCTGAAGGAGAAGAAAAACATTAAAAAGAAATGGAAGCCCCACTGGAGGATATCATACATGAAAACTTCTCAAGTACCACTAAGATTATGAAACACTTCTTTTAGGAGGATATCAAACCGCAGGTCAACTCAACATAAATTGATAATGAACCTATCAAAAGGCAAGATGAAAGAGAAAGTTCTGCAATCATCCAGGAGTACGCATCAACTGACCTACAGAGGCAGATCCATCAGGGTGACAGGGGACCTCTCAGCAGAAACTTTCCAAACCAGAATAGAATGCTTAGCTACCTTTAACCTTCTCAAACAAAACAATTTTCAGCCCACAATTCTGTGTCTTGCTAAACTAAGATTCAAAAATCACTGGAGAAATCAAAACTCTTATTGATATGCACACAATGACGAAATTTTGCAATAAGACCAGCTCTCCAGAAAATACTTAGAACTACGTTTCACACTGAATATCACAATGGACCACCAGCAATGTAAACACTCAGAAAGTAAAGGACAAACCCTAGCTTCACAATGGCACAGAAGAGAAAACTAAAAACAGGACCTTCACAAAATAAGATGAATAGAACTCCACCATACTTATCAATTTTCTCAATAAATGTCAATGATTCAAATTCCCCATTGAATAATCACAAGCTGGTGGATTGGATAAAAAAGCCCATGCCATCCATATCCTCTCTCAGAATCACACCTAACATTGAAGGACAAAACAAGACTCAACTCAGGGTAAAGGTCTGGAAAACAATATTTCAGGCATATGAAAACCAGAAGAAAGGAGGGTCACAATCTTATTTTCAGATACAAGTGGATTTAAAGCAACTAATGTTAAGGAAGACAAAGATGGTCACTTCCTATTGATTAAGGGAACTTTTTAATTCTAGATATTCATGCACCCAACTTAAATGCTTCCAGATTTATGAAACAAACATTCATCGGTCTGAGCAAAATGATAATATCTTATAACATAATGGAGATATTAATACCCCTGTGCTTGAACTGGACAAATCCTCTAAATAGAAACTAAACAAAAATACAAGGGACTTAAATGCAATTCTAGAACAAATGGACATAATAGACATATACAGAACACACCATCCCAAAGCCTAGGGCTATACGTTCCTCTCATTAGCCCATGGAAAATACTCCAAAGTAGATCACATCTTAGCTCACAAATCAATCCTCAACAAAATTTAGAGAACTGAAATTATACTTTGTATCTTCTCAGACCACAAGACCATAAAGGTGGTACTCAACTCTAACAAAAATATGCATCCCCACACAAAAGCATAGAAGTTAAACAACCTTATGCTGAAGGACAGTTAGTTGGGTTAAGAAAGAGTAAAAGGAGTAAATTATTAAATCCTTCAAAGATAACAATGAAGTAACAAGTTACTACAACCTGTGGTATACTGCAAAAGCAGTCTTAAGAGGTAAATTTATTGCCTTAGATACCTACCTCAAAAAAACAGAAAGAAAGCACATCAACAATCTCATGTATCATTTTAAGGAAATGGACAAGGAAGAACAAACTAATCCTAAACACAGCAGAAGAAAATAAATAAACAAAATTAAATCAGAAATAAATGAAATTGAAAACAAAAGATTCATTCATAAAACCAATGAAACAAATGGTTCATTCTTTGAAAAGATAAATAAAATTGATAAACCTTGGCCAGATTAAGTAGAAACAGAAAGTAAAATCTCCAATAATCACAGTCAGGAATGAAAAAGAGGAAGTAACAACAGATATCAGAGTGATACAAGAAATGTTCTCTGAGTACTACAAGAAACTGTACCACCAGAAATTTGACAATGTGGAAGAAATGGACCAATACCCAGAATCATATCGTCTCCTTACACTTAACCAGGAAGAAATAGTCTCTTGAACAGACCAATAGCAAGCACAGAGATTGAAGAAACAATTTTAAAAATTCCAACAATAAAATCCTGGAGATGGCTTTCCAGGAATTCTACCAAACATTCAATGATGAGGTTAAACATATGCTTAAGAACCTATTCTGAAACACTGAGAAAGAAGGAACCTTCCCTAACACATTCTATGAAGCAAACCTAACCATAACTCCAAAAGCAAGAAAGGACACAACTTTCCTCCTAAAAAGAAGACAGACAGACAGACCAATTTCACTAATGCATATTGATGCAAAAATACTCAACAAAATATCAGCCAATAGATCAGAGTGACACAGTAAAAAAAATTATGTATCACAAACAATTAGGCTTCATCCCAGTGATGTGAGCCTGGTTTAACATACATAAATCCATTAATGTAATTTATTAGATCCTCTTGATAGATGCAAAAAAAAAAAAGCATTTGATAAAATTGATCTTCCTTTTCTTTACTTTTTTTTTTTTTTTTTGAGAGAGAATCTCACTGTATAACCCTCAGTAGAGTGCTATGGTGTCATAACTGACTGCAACACCAAACTTGCATTCCAGCAATCCTTTTGACTCAGCCTCCCTAGTAGCTGGGACTACAGGAGCCCACCATCATGCCAGCCTACTACTTTGAGATGGGAACTCACTCTAGCTCAGACTGATCTCAAATTCCTGAGCTCAGGCAATCCACCCACCTTGGCCTCCCACTCTGCATCCTTTCTAATAAAAACACTTAAGAATATTGGTAGAGATGACACATTTCTTAAATGATTGAAGCAATCTACAACAATAACACAGCATTTATCATGCTGAATGGAGTACAACTGAAAGGTTTTCCACTTGGAACTGGAAACAGACAAAGATGTCTGTCCTCTATCACCACTACTATACAGCATCGTGCCAGAAGTTCCAGTCAATGCAATCCGACAAGAGAAAAATGTAAAGGGCATCCAAATGGGGGAAAGGTGCTTAAACTCTTGCTCTTTGCTGATAATATGATCTTACTTAGTGAAACCCAGAGACTCAACCACAAGAATCCTGGAAGTGATCTAGAAACACAGCAACATCTCAGGGTACAAAATCTATGTCCACAAAGCATTAGCTTTTGTATATGTCATGAACAGCCAAGGTGAGAAGGTAATATCAAAGTTTTCATTACCTAAACAGTAGCTTCAAAGAAAACAATATACCAAGGAATGTACCTAACAAAAGTGATGAAGTACCTAAAAAGAGACTTATGAAATCTTAAGGAAAAAAATAGCAGAAGACATCAACAAATTGAAGAAATAACATGCTCCTGGCTTGGAAAAATCACCATTGTTAAAATTTCTATACTACACAAAGAAATCTATAGATGTCATGCAATCCCCATTAAAATGCCAACATCATACTTTGAATAACTTGAAAGAATAGTTCCTTGTTTTATAAGGAACCAGAAAAAAAAAACATATAACCAAGGCAATTCTTAGTAATAAAAGCAAGCTGGAGGCATCACCCTACCAGAGTTTAGGTTATATTCCAGTTCACAGTGATCAAAATAGCATGGTATTGGCACAAAAATAGACATAGACATATGGAACCAAATAGAAAACCAAGAGATGAAACCAAAAAAAAAAAGAGAGAGAGAGAGATTAAACCAATTTCTATAGCAATCTAATATTTGATAAACATACAAAAGCATATACTATGGAAAAGAACCACTATTTAATAAATGGTGCTGAGAGAACTGGATAACCACGTGTAAAAGATTTCAATTAGACCTGTACTTTTTACCACTTATAAAAATTGACTCATGTAGGATAAAAGATTTAGATCAGACATGAAATCATAAAAATTCTAGAAGTATGGGGAAAACTCTTGAGGATGTTAGCATGGGGAAAGATTTTATGAAGAAGACTTCAGTGGCAATTGTAATAACAACAAAAATATACAAATGTGACTTAATTACACTGAATAGCTTTTGCACAGGTAAAGACACAACAATTAAAGCAAATAGTCAACTTTCAAAATGGGAAAAGGTATTTGCATATTACTGATCTGACAAAGGCTTGATATCTAGGATGCATTGAGAACTCACATTAATCAACAAAAAAGAGCTAAATCCTATCATTCACTGGGCAAGAGACATGAAAAGAATCTTCTCTGAGGAAGACAGTTGAATGACTAACCAATATATGACAAAATACCCATCATCCCTAATCATCAGAGAAATGAAAATCAAAACCACCACGAGATATCACCTAACCCCAGTGAGAATAACCTACATCACAAAGTCCCAGAGTTCCAGATGCTGGCATAGGTGTGGAGAGAGAAGGTTCCTTTTACACTGTTGGTGGGAATGTAAACAAATATAGGCTCCATGAAGTCAATATGGAGAATCCTCAAAGAACTCAAATTGGACCTCCCATTTGACTCTGCAATCTCACTATTGGGCATCTACACAGAGGAAAAAAACTCCTTTCATCAAAGGCATTTGCACTAGAATGTTTATTACAGCTCAATTTACAATCATTAAGATTTGGAAAGAATCTAAATGCCCATCAACTCAAGAATAGATTAACAAGCTGTGGTATTGTATATCATGGAGTACTGTTCAGCTATATGAAAAGATGTTGACTTTACACCTTTCGTGTTAACCTGGATGGAGTTGAAATAGATTCTTCTTAGTGAAGTATCAAAATAATGGAAAAGAAAATATCCAATGTATTCAATTTTATTATGACTCCAGTAGCCGATCTAACACACACTTATATAGGAGAAAAACTTAATGATATTCAAGTTTTGAGGGAAGGGGGTAATGGGGGGGCTGTGCTCCCGATTATGGAGCATAAGGAGGAATGTATGGCACAACCACAAAAGGAACTCAACCTAACAAACTCAAAAATTGTGACCTGGTTTTTTGTAACCTCACAATAACCAGAAAATTTTAAAAATGAAAAAAAAAAAAAAGACAACATTCTTTTTCATGTATCTCCAGAAACATGAGCAAGAACTAACTCTCAGAAGTCATATGATCTTTCAGGTTTACATAAATAAGGTTTTTCCCAGCAACTAAATGCAATCAAAGATGACATTTACCTTGTAATATAGTAATCCCTCTGGCAATGGTTATGTTTAATTTATTTCAGGTAAACGATATAAATCTCTAATGCTCTCTCCTACAGTAAGCATTGATATTCTGATAAGAGATGGTAAAATCAGTGTCCTAAAAGAGTCAACAATCATGCTGTCCTTTGTATTCCATGCACTGCTGGCCACACTTCCTTCATACCTTACCCTTGCACACTGAGGACACATCCTGCCTTTCTGTAGACCTGAGCTCCATAGAATGCAGCATCTGCCTCTTCTTTTTCCTACACCTAACAGACCAACGAACACATAGCAGGTGCTCAAATAGTGAATGTCTGGACCAAGAAAAACTATGTTTAAAACTTATTCAGGCTTCTAGAGACACATGAAAGAAGCCTATTTTACTTTTCTTGCAATACCTCATTATGTACCTGAGGGCAACAAGCCATTTCTCTCTCTCCTGGACATTCTGGGCCTTCTCTTCTGTCTAAAAATGGTAAGAATGAAATGTCTTGAATCGAGGTTTGGGGTTTAAAAAACAAGAACCAACTCAAGGGAAAATGTCATTCAAAGGGAGGGATCAGCTTGTCTGTCTGCTCTCCCTTGCTGGCCATAACCTCGCTAATTTTTAAGGCCACTCTGAATTCTCACAGGTTCATTGTTTCTCCCCAAATGCCCAAGAGCTTCAAAAGAGCAGAACTGAAGATTCTAGAACAAATGAAGGGTTTTGGTGAGCACTCTGGCTAGGAATGAGAAAATCTTTCTCCATGTTTTCTAAAAAGATAAATATTGCATATTGCAGTATTTTTTCTAGAGCAGAATCTGACCACTCCCAACAATGGTGACCATGTTTCAATTCCTGAATGATTCAGAAAATATTTATTCAATAAAAACAAGGTTTTGCTAAGTAGCATTTTGTGATAAACACCATGTTAATTTATGTGACAACCATAAAGATACATAAAGACAATTATGGCCCTGAATTGGCTTTAGACTTATTAGAGGGATATAAATTTGTGCACAAATATACAACTATTACACAAGGAAATGACACAGATGTGTCCTAAGTTCCTTCCCCTGTGCACTTTAAAGGAACTTTGGAAAAGACTCAGATACTCAGTGGAACTACTATAAAGGTCTATGTGAAAGTATATATGCAAAAATAGATAAATAAAGTGAGTGAGACTATCCAGCTACTTATCAAAAATAAAGGTAGACAACTGGATGCCAAACAGCCTCTAAATCATTGATCAGTAATCAGCCCCCAAAATTCTGAGTCTGGTCTGTTCTATTTTCTCATTCCCATTGAAATACTTTGCCATGCCCCATTCATGCTACTCAACACAGATATTCTGTCTGATGTTTAAGATAAACTGTCATTCTAAAAACATCCATGCTACTTGATTCATGATTCCAAGGAGACTCAAGGAAAAATATCAAGGAGTATTAGTCACTCATCAGGAGGAAGTTAGGTATCTGCCATTAGATGTGCTCAGATTAAAACTAGAATAGTTTATAAAAAGGGTGGTCATTTAAGTAGAAATCACATCAACATAGGGGGATGGTTAAGAACACTAGAACTCATGCTATAGAAAACAGAATTTGATCACTGATTTTACCTTTTACTAGCTACATAACATTAGGCAAGTTACTTTACTTCTCTGAACCTCAGTTCTACCTTATTTTAAATAGATAAAGTGACAGAAAACAATGTAATAGGAATACTGTGAAGAGTAAGGTTGGCCATCCATATCTGTGGATTCCAAATCCTCAAATTCAACCAAGCACCAATCAAAAATGTTTGAAAAATTAAGAAAACAGAAGATGACACAAAAATACTACAAATTTTAAAAATACGTGGTATAACAACTATTTACATAGCATTCATATTGTATTAGGTATTATAAGTAAACTAGAATTGATGTAAAGTATGTGGGAAGATATGCATAAGTTATATGCGAATACTATACCATTTCATATAAGGATTTGAGCGCTCCTGAATTTTTGGTATCCACCAAGATCCATACATGCAATCCCCCAAAGAAACTACATTATAAATAGTGCATGAAAAGTGTTTTGTAGATGGCAAAGCTAAAATCTGAAATATAATAAGTATTCAATGAATTATCTCTGCAATTATTATTGTTTTTATTTTGATGTAACAGATTATTAAAGAGTCGAGTTGGCTTGAAGATCACTTTTAATTCAAGAATGTTATGATTTTTTGACTGATTCAAGGTTCATGGGGAAGGTTCCCCAGGTATTGGGTAATTAGGCCCAAGATAATGTCAGAACATAATCCTTTGTATACTGGTTTCTTTTTGGTATTCAAGTCTAGTCTTAGTTTAACTGTTTCTCTACATGTAAGTATTTCCATGGCCTTTAATCTAAATGAAGTCTACCACTTACCCTGGTCACTCTGTATTACCTCACTTAATTTTATTTTCATCATACCAACCAGCAATAAGGGAAATTTACTTAGAGAATTATTTGTTTATTTGATTTGTACACCCACAGTCATTCAATTATCAGCTCTTAAGAATAGGGTCCTTGTGAATTTCATACCTATCTGTATTTCTAGAATTGGTAAGGTCTGGGACATATCATGTATCATTTTTTTCTTAACAAATGAATGAATAAACATAACCTATGGGAAAAGGTGTATATATCTACTTTTTAAGTTCTTACCCAGATGCCTTTTTCTTGTGAGTCTGTCCAAACTCTCTATTAAAACTTATACACTGGCTCTCTTCTCACACTCAAATACAACCTCTTTCTTCCTTTCTAATATAGAAAAATAATAACCCAGTTGGCTGGGATTTTGTTTTAGGAGCTCTTTAAGTTCCTTGATAAGACAAGCACCAATAATAATATTCAGAATTCAGCCTGCCCTAATGCCAAGTTTTGGCTCTTTCTAGCAAACAGTGATTTTTAAACATTTTGACTATGAACCAGAAATAAAAAGTAATTTTGCATATGGCCTAGTGTATGTATATATATGAACAGATAAACACAATTGTTAAAAAACACAATACAGTCTTATTATAGATGATGACTCTTGGTACTTTTTGCTTTTTCTTCTATTTCATCTCACAGTTCACCAGTCCTGATCTGCAGTTTGGAAAGCATGTCTCTCCAGTGCTATCCTGCAGACCTCAAACAGTTTTTGTGTTTTTTTTTTACAATGTCAACAGTACTAAAATATGATTTTAATTATAACTGGCCCTAAAATTTTGATGGCACATGGCACTTTGGAGACAGCAAATTAAAGGGGGGAAACAAAACCAAGATAGAGACATTCTGACCCAAAGTAAAAACCTGCCACTTCAGCTGTTATGTGACTTCAGGTAATCAGTTCTCTCAACTACAGAATTGCACATTATTATGTATGCATTTGTTGAGAGTATAAACCCAGACATTGTAAATAAATATTGTGCAAAAATATTATCCCTAATTTTCTCTGGGGGTATAATTGCCAGATAGTAGTGATATCATCCTTCATCCATAGATTGGAACAAAAAATCACGAATTTAGGCTTCATATGATCAGAGTCTTAGGAGAATAAATATTGTCTGTCCTGGGGTATTGACAATGCATTGACCAGAGCAGCCCTGCTACTGTGCTACACTGTTAGCTATATTTAGTATGTTTGCATTGCTTAGCCTTGTGAAAATTTCTCTTTTCTTTTTTACCTCTCTGGGTACATATTTATAAGCACATAACATCTTTGGGAACACAAGAAACAGTTTATAGCCTATTTCCCTCTGTTTTAAAGACTAATTATTCTCCTGAATAAAAAGTGATAACAAAACTTAAGTAGCTTCCATGGATGTTGACAATACTTGCTGGAATGGGGATGTTTGTTGGGCACCTATTGAGTTTTACATGCTGTGCCCAGAGTTTGACTAGCAAGACAAATGACAGAAACTAGAGTTAGAGACTGTTCAGCATAACAATTTAAGCCCTCTTTGACATAGCTGCATCTTAACTTTTCACTCTTATTTTTCGTTATTCAGGGAATTTCCTGGCTTTTCTTCCACAGCCTCTTCTTTTTATTCCACTGCCTAATCTCCAACTAGCTGCCATGGTATTGATTGTACTAAAATGTTATGTCTGTGGAGCTTGATTCAGTAATAATAATTTTTCTAATTTTTTGTCTCTCATGGCATCTGCATCATTATCATTATAACCACTACTTCTAAAATGTTCCAAAATTTTCTATTTGTCATTCACTGTGGTATTTCTTTTCCATAAATTTAATTACCCACAGGATTGCTCTTTTCATTTTATAAGCAAAGAAACTCAGGCATAAATTTTAGTTTTTTTTGTTTCTAGTCACAGGCATCTTATATGTATAGTTGAACTTAATGGCACTGTTAAAACACTGGCTTTAACCTCAGGAAATCACTAACAATTTGTCTGATATTCTACTCTTTATTCTGCTGGCTTGAGTTTATATATATATATGCATATATGATAAGTACAATTCTACTAAGAGTCTTACATTTTCATCCTCTTAATAATATCTTTTGAAAAACATAGGTAGTTAACTTTGAGGCCACTTCAGCGATCTTATCTATATTATTTGTGTTTTTATGTTCCTATTGAAAGAAAATTTTGTCTCCCACAGGATCATGAAGTTATTGTATATAATTCTAGGATATCTACAATCTATTGTAATTAATATTTGTGAGTGCTGTAAATGGGCATCTGTTGCCATTAGGGTCTCACAGAGAAGCAGTGCCGAAGAGCATAAACCCACATATTGAAATTGTATATTTAAATAAAGGGGTTCACAGCTGCCTCAGGCATGTGACAACTTCTTTATTTACTCCTGACTTAAACAGCCAGGGACCACTGCTCTCTCATGGCCAGTGGCAAGTTAATTTCTTTACTCTTGGTTTAAATATTTAGGTGTACACATCCACACTGTACCTCGTTAATACTCATTACAATCCCTCTCACATGTGCACTGTACATCAATAGCTTCATTAATATTCATTACAATCCATAATCATCTCATGAATAAACATTTTGTGACTATTTCATGAGCAGATCCTCCCTAACAATCTACAGATTAACTCCTATCACTTTATCTAATATAATCCTTTTGAATACAATCCTTTTAACATAACTTAATGGAAAATATGTTGTCAGCCATTACTTCTTTTGTTCTTATCTGATAAAGCCTGAGGCTCAGGGGACAAAGGTGGATTGAATACCTGCCTTTACTGGCCTCACCATTTGGAGGCAGTTACTTCAATTTTAAGCAAGGCATAATTAAGAAATTTCTAAAGACATACAGAAAATTTGTTTGCAAGCCTCCACTTCCATGTGGGCCTTAAGTCAAGGGGTTTTTTTACACCTGCAACTGACTAGGCTGACCTTAGGTCAGGGGGGTTTACGCCCACAACCAACCCAGCCATAAGGGATTCTTCTTCAGCTTCTCACAATTATGCCTGCACAAAGTCTTTTCACTGTTCTCTCTCAAACAGCTTTTTTGGCCAGAGGTATATAGCCCTTTTGCCTATAGGCATCCAAATTATTTTTTATCCAGTGCATATTTGTGGACAGTCAACCATTTGCACTGATTGAAAATGTCATTAATATCATTTACTCCCATTGTAATACAGTGTCACTCTTGTCAGAAATCATTTCTCTGCATTATTGTTTACAAGTTTATGGACTCTGTTCCCTGAAGTCTATCCTTGCTCAGATAACATTGCACTTTTCATCAAACATGGTTTTCTCTCCACATAATGCCTACTTGCCCCTCATTTATCCATCCTCTCCTAACTAAGGCACCTCCTCTGTTCACTGTTGTGCATTCCACATGGCAGCCTTCTCTTCCACCATGTCTTGTCTTTGCTATTGCCTAATGTTTCTCCACTTTGAAAAGGCCCACAGAGGATGGGGAAATCCACCCTTGCCTATGAGACAACTTTCGTGTCATTGAAACCAAGACTTTGGTACTACTAAGACTCTAACCAGAGTTGAAATGTTCTTTCCTTTTTTAGTCTTGCTTATTGATGGTCAAAGAGTATCGAAGGTTGTAGAGATAAGCACAGTGCTACATAGGAGTAGTGAGTGACTGAGCATACATGCTCCTCATCATTCCAATCAACTGGCTGTTTTAGCATCAACACCATCATTATCTTCATGAAAGTCCCTAAGTTAGCCTTAGAGGATGTGAATTCTGTTTTTTCAACCACGTAGTTTTAAGGCTAAGTAAATGTCACCTGGCTGTCTCAAAATGCCTTTTCAGGGTTTGCCATTGTTCTCTGGAACAACCATGTTTCTCACAGAATGGGGAAGGAAGAGAATCATCTGTTTCAACTACACAGTAGGTTTCAATGTCATCTGTTTCCTTGGGGGCACCTAGCAAATACTTGAATACTTCATGTGTAAGACAAAGTCATTTGTTATAAGAAACTGAAACTTGTCCTTCTGGAAAGTCCATCTATTTATCCTAATCTTTGAATTCAAAAAATTCTTCCTATTATCTCCATGATCCCCTGTCAAATATTTGATAATAATGACTAGAATCCACATCCACCCAGTAACCATTGTCTTCCTGGAAGAGCTCAGAGGCTGGCTGGGGCAAGCATCTTCAGCTTTTGCACCCAACCAGATGATTTGCCTTTGGACTTGGGGCCTTCAAAGCATTTCACTAGACCTCTGTCTATATTGACCCAGTGTCTTCAGCTTGGAAAGATCATAATAAAGCTCTAATTAAAGATGACTTCCTTCTTTGTGTGATAAATTTGCCTTTCTTAAAGACACAAAAAACAGTATCACAAAGATCAATGTTACTTTAATAAATGGAGAATATATTTAGAGATCAAAACATGGAAAAGACATTTCATCTGCAAGTGACTGAGACTGCCTTTAAAAGGATTCTTAGTCATTTATAAGATATAGGAGCAGCAGAAGAGCCTGTAGATACCAGGACTTCCCCAATTCCATAGCCTGACAAGGTTTGTCTTGACTCCATCCTTGCTGGATGTCAGTAGAACATATTCCCAAATTGGAACCATTTCTATTATAAGGAGCACCATATCTTCTTTTTTCTGAAAATCCAAATGAAGCAGAAAATACCATTCAAACTGAGCCACAGTGATAACTTTATCACATGTGACTTCATAAAACTTGTTTAATAAAGCTGACTATTACAGACTATGTAGGTGATTGCATGATCTTTAAAAGCTGAATATGTTCATATTGTTCCATTATCTCCTGGATGACAATGAAGGGATGAAAACCATTGGGAAGTCTCAGGTTATCACCTATGACTTTTTCAAGGTTATGAATTTACTTTTTACCACATCCATGAACACGTTAAAAACGTACAAAGATTTGGGTAGTTTTAAGTAAAAAAAATTAAATAATATTAAAAGTAATAATAATGACTCTTATCCACTCTAAGTCTTCTCTTTTTTGACAGAACCCAGTCCATCAACTACTTCTCATTTGATGTTGTTTCCAGTTTTTTTCCTCAGAATGATGCCTTTTTTTTTTTTTTTTTTTTTTTTGCTCTTGTAAAAGGGGTTGGCCTAGAAGGTGATTCCAGGATAGTTTTACCTGCACAGTGGTCTGCAGAGCTCTCAGCCCCGTCCCTATTTGAGGTTTATTCTTATTCCAAATAAATCAAAGTACTATTTTTTTCAAGTTCTTTAAAGTATGATAATGGTACTTTAGTAGGGATTGCATTAAATCTGTAGATTGTTTTGGTTAGTACAGACATTTTAACAATGTTGATTCTACCCAGCCATGAACATGGTATGTTTTTCCATTTGTTAACACCTTCAGCTATTTCTTTGCTCAGAGTTTCATAATTCTCTTTATAGAGATCTTTCACTTCCTTTATTAGGCAAATTCCCAGATGGTTTCATCTTCTTGGCACTACAAAGGAATACAGTCCTTGTCTATATTTTCAGCTTGACTATAGTTGACATAGATAAAGCTACTGATTTTTAAGTGTTGATTTTGTATCCTGAAACACTGCCATATTCCTTGATCACTTATAAGAGTTTTGTAGTTGACTCTCTGGGGTCTTCCAGGTATAGGATCATATCATCTGCAAAGAGTGAAAGATTCATTTCCTCTCACCCCATTTGGATACTCTTGATCACCTTCTCTTGCCTGATCTGGATAGCTAAGACTTAAATTACCATGTTGAGAGATGATGGGCATCCTTGCAGTGGATATAATGAGCATTGTTGCCTGGATCCATATCTAAGTGGAAATATTTTAAATTTTACTCCATCCAATATGATATTGACCTTGGGTTTGCTATAGATAGCCTCTGTCCATTTAAAAAATGACCCTTATAAACCTATTTTCTTAAGTGTTATGATCATGAAAGGATACTAGATATTATCAAAAACTTTTTCTGCATCAATTAAAAGAATCATATGGTCTTTATTTTTTATTTGATTTATGTGATGTATTATATTTTTAGATTTACATATGTTGAACCAACCTTCCAACCTTGGGATAAAACCAACTTGATCATGGTGTATAATTTTTTTGATGTGTTGTTGAATTCTGCTTACTAGGATCTTAATGAATATTTTTGCATTGATGTTCATTAATGATATTGATCTATAGTTTTCTTTCTTTGTTGGGTCCTTTCCTGGTTTGAGGATCAGGGTGACTTTTGCTTAATAGAATGTGTTGAGGAAGATTCCTTCCTTTTCTGTTTTGGAAAAGGTTATGTAATATACATACTCGTTATTTTTTAAAGGTTTCATAGAATTTGGATGTGAAGTCATCTGGTCCCAGACTTTTCTTTTTTGGGAGATTTTGTATAGTTGATGCTATTTCAGTGCTTGATATAGGTCTATTCAGAATTTCCAATTCCTTCTGGCTGAGACTAGAGAGGTGGCATGCTTCCAGATATTGATCCATTTCTTTCAGATTTTCATATTTCAGAGAATAAAGGTTTTGGTAGTAATCATTGAGGAATTTTTTGATTTCTGACATTTCTGTTGTTATTTCTCCTTTACCATTTCTGACTGATGATAATAGAGATTTTACTTTTATGCTTCTGGTTAGGTTAGCCAAAGGTTTATCAATTTAATTGATCCTTACAAAAAATCAACTGTTTCATTGATTTCTGAAAGATTCTTCTGCTTTCGATTTCATTTAATTCTCCTCTAATTTTGGTTATTTCTTTTCTTCTGCTGGGTTTGGGGTTGGAATAGTCCCCCTTTTCCATTTGCTTGATATGACCCCTTAAATTGTTGACTTTCTCTCTTTCTGTTTTCTTGATGAAGGTTTCAAACTCTATAAATTTCCCTCTTAGGACTGCCTTTGTAGTATCCCACAGGTTTTAATAATTTGTGTCTTCATTAGCATTTTGTTCCAAAAATTTGGTTATTTCCTTCTTTATCTCATCATTCAGCATAAGGTTATTTAGTTTCCATGATTTTGTCTGAGTTTGAAGATTCTTGTTGCTGTTGAGTTCAAATTTTATTTCATGATGGTCCAATAAACAAGAAATTTTTTTCTTTTAAATTTGCTGAGGTTAAATTTGTTTCCTAAGACATGATCAATTTTTGAGGATGATCCATGGGCAGATGAGATGAATGTGTAGTCAGTTTTATTAGGACAAAATGTTTCATACATATTTAATAAGTCCATTTGTTCTAGGATCAAGTTTAAGTCTAATATTCCTTTATTTAGTTTCTTCTTTGAGGATCTATCCAAAACTATTGAAGGAGTGTTAAAATCTCCAACTATTATAGTGCAGAAATATATCAAATTGTTCATGTCTGTTAGGGTTTGCTTTATAAATTGAGAAGCATTCTGGTAGGGTGCATAAATGTTGATTATTGAAATCTCTTCATGTTGAGTGCTTCCCTTCACAAATATGTAGTGACCATTCTTATCTTTCTTTATCTTTGTTAGTTTAAAGCCTATTGTATCTTCCAATAAAATTGCAACCCCTGCTTTTTTGTGATTTCTATTAACCTATATTTTAGTTGTCCATACCTTCACCCTGAGTCTATTTTTCTTCATTAAGGTATGATGAGCCTCTTGTATGTAGTAGATATCTAGTATGTAGCAGATATGAGTTTATGTATCAAGTCAGCCAGCCTGTGCATCTTTAGAGGACAATTTAGGTCATTAACATTAGTTAAGAGAATTGATAAGGATGGAAGTGTTTTTTGTGTCATATTTTTCAAATGTCTAGTGGATATTTTTAATCCTTTCACCACTGTGGAAGTTGAGTTGTGTTCAATAATTTCTGGGTGAGTTTACCTTGGTGGTAGACCATTGTGATGGTTATTATGGAGGATGGGTCTGAGAATATCCTGGAGAGCTATTTTAGTTATGGGAAATTTCTTCAACATGCGTACATCATTAAAGTATTTGATATCTCCATCAAAAATGAAGCTCAGTTTAGCTGGATACAAGATCCTGAACTGGAATATGTTTTGTTTTAGGAGCTTGAAGGTTGATGACCATCCACATTTGGCTTGAAAGGTTTTAGCGAAGACATCTATAGTCATTCTGATATTTCTCCCTTTGTATGTAATGCTTATCTTACATCTGGCTGCTTGCAAAATTTTCTCCTTCATATTAACTTTGACAAAGTTAATTACAATGTGTCTATGAGATACTTTATTTATATTGAGTCTTGCTAGGGTTCTCAAACTGTCTACTATTTGAATTTCTGTATCTCTTACTATGCTTAGGAAATTCTCCTACATAATATCTTGGAGTTAAGCATCCTTGTCTTTAGGACCATCTTTTTCTTCTTCAGGAGTTCCTATAAGACAAAAATCTGATCTGTTGCAGTGGTCCCATAACTCTGTCAG
Organism: Galagoides demidoff; assembly: GCA_963574575.1. Taxonomy (NCBI): domain Eukaryota; kingdom Metazoa; phylum Chordata; class Mammalia; order Primates; family Galagidae; genus Galagoides; species Galagoides demidoff. Next base: position 27,466 of record CAUYQV010078216.1, read on the forward strand.
TGAATGATCAGTTTTTGCTTTCCATTTGTTTACCTCTTTGAGCATTTGACAAAGTTCAAAAGCATTGTCTTTAATTTCAGAGATCCTTTCTTCTGCCTGTTCAACTATATTAGTGAGGAAATTCTACTGTATTGTGGAGCTCCTTGAATATCTTTTTTTATTTCTTGAGCTCTGCTATCTCCTTTCTTATTATATCCATATTCTTGGTTATTTTGTTTTTGAATTCATTGATTTCTTGAGACAACTTTTGCACAACTCTTTGGATTTCTATTTCCATCTTTTCCTCCCTTCTATTCATCTTATTTGCCATCCATATTCTGGATTCTATTTCTAAGATTTCAGCCTTTTTTTTAATGATGGTATCTTATGACATATCTCCCTTGTCATTCCTTAGAAGAGTTGCCCTACTCTGATTATTCATGTCACCAGAGTTCTTTTGCTGGTTCCACCCCATGATTATTTTCTGCAGCTTGGCTGCAGGTGGTAGGCGGAGACTGGATGAACGGTTCCAAATTTCCTTGTCTCATAGTTTATGTGATGAAGAGACCTCTTGGTATGAGATCAAAATGAGGGGAAAGGTAAGAAGCAGGCAGGGAGACACAGAAGCAACAGAAAGAAAGTGTAAAAATGAAAAAAAGAGTAAAAGAAAAGAAAAAGAAGAAAAGAAAAAAATGTAAGGAAGAATAACAGAAGAAAAGTTAAGAAAACTTAGAGAACTGGAGAGACAGAAGTCAGAAAGAGAGGCTGAGAGTGATGGAAGAAATAATATTGATCAGAGTGGTGCTAAGGCCATGCTTATAATACAAGGGTTTTGAGGGGGCTGGACTGGAAGAGTTCCTTGAAAGCAGGTGGTCCTACTCTTCCTCTGCCAAAACTAGGAAGGGAAGGAAAAGACAAAAAACACTAAAGGAATATTAAGTAAGAGTAAAATAGAAAAATTCTGCAGTGTGGTCTTGCCAATACTGTCTTCCTAGGGCTAAAGGTAGAAAGATTTCTTAGCCCCATTGAGCCAGAAACCTTCTGTGGCCTATCTTTCAGGCCACAGCTGTGTTTTCCTATCTCTCCACAATACAAAATAATAATAATCATAATAACAATATTAAGATAAGAATAGTTAAAGGAAATTAAAAATACCATTGTACTTAACAGAGGAAAGAGCAGGAAGTGGAGTGAAGAAATAAAGGAGAGGGACAGTGCCTGTGGTTCAAAGGAATAGGGCTTCAGACCCATATACCAGAGGTGGCAGGTTCAAACCTGGCCCTGGCAAAAAAACACAAAATCAAAAAAAAAAAAAAGAAAGAAAGAAAGAAAGGAGAATGACAAGAAAAAGGGAGGGGATATCTTAGCTAGTGCAGAGGCAATTATTGTGGGAAAGATGAGAAAGGTAGAAGAGTGTCTGTGCAAAGAGAGAATGTACTGGAGTGAAATATGGAGAGAGAATAAATGCGTCTAAAATACTGTATCCCACAAACACAGATGCCCTTGTTCTTGACAAAAGTAAAGATAGAAGTTAAGAAAAGAACCAACCATACAAATAAGCAAAAAACAAAACACATCAATACAAAATATCAAAAAGCCGTAAATAACCAGAGATAAGCAACCTCAATGAAAAGAAATGAAAGAACAGCAACAACAATAAAAAAAAAAAATACTAACAACAGGAAGAAAAAGAAAAAAATTATGTATATACTCATATAAACATAAAAGAACATATATTTGGCTGGAGATTCTGATTTTACTAGGAATATATTTGTGTTGCATTATATTGCCAGAACATCAAGGGGCACTGTAGTTTTGGGGTGGACAACACCACTGATAACTTCTCTCTAAGATGCCAGGCATAGACGAGATCCCAACTTAATTATCCACTGTGGTCACCTGTTTATTTTCTCAGCATTCAAGTTCCACAGAATTGAGGACTCAGATCTCTCTAGAATCCTTCAGAGGCAGGTCTCATTGCGTCCACCAACAACAGTTCTTGTGGGGTGCTGAAGTCCCTGACCCTGTGGGACTGGAGGATGATCCTAGCAAACAGAACTAAAAAGGCTATGTTCCTGTAGGGGGCCGGGCCTCACGACCTTCTCACTACCTTGCCATAATGGCCTATCCCTTGCTTCCAGGACCTTCCCAAATTAGCTGTCTCTACCGTTGCCAAACTTGTCCACTCCTCTCCAACCAATCCTCAAATCTGACTACTTTATACTGTTTGGTTGCCCTCTCTTCCAGGCAATCCACTGAACTCATTTCCCCTAAGAACAGAAAACTATATAAAGGCTTCCTAGCATCCGGACCTCCGCAGCTCAGGCAGTGGTGGCAGCGCCCTCACATGGCTTTCACTGGTAGCTTGTGCAAGACTTGCCTAGAGTGTCAGATGTCTACCCTGCAATACCAGTTTACATACAGCAACCAGCACCCTGCCGCAGTGCACTCAAAGCCACAGCTCCAGGCAAAGTTTTCTCACCAAAATGTCATCTAACTCTCTTTCCTCAGTGACTCTAGGAGACCTGGGCCTGATGGTCTTCCTGATTCACCATCTTGCTCCTCCCCCTAGGACAGCTTTAGATTTATAGAAAAATTTAGGACAGAATACAGATGTCTCCATATTGTTAACTTATTTTTTAACCTGGGTACATTTTCAAATCTCAGAAACCAACACTGGCTAAATGTGGTAGCTCACACCTATAATAATACCAGCACTCGCGGAGGCCAAGGAAGATGGATTGCCTGAGCAGGAGCAAGACCCCATCTGTAATAAAATAGCTGGGCATTGTGACGAGAGCCTGTAGTCCCAGATCCTTGGAAGGTTGAGGCAAGATAATCACATGAGCCCAAAAGTTTGAGGTTGCTGCAAGCTATGATGCCATGGCACTCTACCCAGGTGACAAAGTGAGACTCCATCTCAAAAGAAAAGAAAAGAAAAAAGAAAAGGAAACCAACACTGACATATTATCATTAGACCCCACACTTCATTAGAATTGCAATAATCTTCCCACTAATGTTCTTTTTGTCTTCCCAGATCTCAGTTAGGACTACATTACATTTTGATATCATATTTCCTTAGTTTGTAGTGGTCCATTGACTGTTTCAAAGTTATTCCTTATTTTTCATGACCTAGGCAAGTTTGAGGAGTATTCAGGTAATTTTAAATAGACCACAATGTAATTTTTAAAAATATTTTTCTCATGGTTACAATGGAGTTATGTGTTTTGGGGAAGAGAATCACAGATATGAGATAAATTCCATTTCATCATATACAATAGGCTCATGCCATTAACATGACTTGTCAGTGGTGATTATTTTTAAATTTCAGATTAATACAGGGGTACACATGGTAAGGTTACATAGTTTGCTTTTGCACAGTTAATCTCCAAGTTATAGTGATGTCTTTCACACAGGAATTATGTACTATACCCATGCAATGTACCTGTTGGGTGAGAATGTACTCAATTACTTTCTCCTCCAACCCAACTTGGATTACATTAAGTTTTTCTCTCATGTGAGCATGTAGTTAATCCAATAGATTGAACACTGTAGTAAAGAGTACATGTGGTGCTTGTTTTTCCACTCTTGTGATACTTTGCCTAGGAAGATGTTCTCAAATTCCATACAGGTTGTTACAAAAGATAGAAAATCTCCATCTTTTCAATGGCTGTATGATATCCATGGTTTACATATACCACAGATTATTAATTGATTCATGTGTTGAAGGGACTTTTGAGTGTTTCAACATAATCATGATTGTGATTTGTGCTGCTACAAACATTTAAGTAAAAATGTCTACAATAAAATGCATTTTTTTTCCATTGAGTAAATGGACAGTAATAATATCATGGGATCAAATAGTAGATCTAGGTTAGTTCTTCAAGGAAACTCGATACTCTTTCTATGGAGCTGTACTTGTTTGCAGTCCTACTAACAGTGTATGAGGGTTCCTTTCTCTCCATACCCATTCAAGCATTTGTTTCTTTGGGTCCTTGTGATGTGGACCATTCTTACTGGGGTTAAGTGGTATCTCAGCATGGTTTTGGTTTCCATTTCTCTGAAGATTAGGGACAATGAGTATTTTTTCGTGTGTTTGTTGGCCACTAATATGTCCTATAACACAAGTTTCTGTTTATATCTCTTGCCTCGTTATTTATCAGGTTGTTTGATTATTTGTTATTGATGTGCTTGAGTACTTAGGAGCTTCTGGTAAGTAGTCCTTTATCAGATGTGTACCATGCAAAATTTTCTCTCTTTCAGTAGGCTGCCTCTTTGATTTGTTGGTCATGTCCTTAGATGTGCAGAAAATGTTTAACTTGATCAGGTCCCATTCATTTATATTTGTTATTGCTGCAACTAACTTTGGGGTCTTCTTCATAAATTCTTTCCCATATTTTCTTCTATCATTTTTATAGTTTTGTATCTTAGGTTTAAAACTTTTATCCATTGTGAGGTGATTTTTGTAATGATGAGGGGTGTGTGTTCTGTTTTAGTTTTTTACACATGGCTAAACAATTCTCCCACTACTATTAATTAATGAGCGGGCAGTATGAGGCTGGTTCCAACTCCAGATTCTCTGTCCTTGTCCACGAGTCTATGTCTCCATTTTTATGCCAGTGTCATATTGTTGTATACAACAATAGGCTTTAGGCTATACTTTAGGCTATACTTCAAGTCTATTGATTTCTATAGACTTGAAGTATAGCCTAAAGTTTGATAAAGTGATAACCTTTGGACTTTTATCTGGCCCATAAAAAGTGTCAAATTCTTTTTTCAATACCTGCAAAGAGTGACACTATTATTTTAATGGTAATTGCACTGAATGTATGGATAGCTTTGGGTACTATAAACATTTTAACAATGTTGATTTTTCTAAGCCATGAGCATAACATGTTCTTCCACTTGTTACATCCTCTGCAATTACTTTTTTCAGTGTTTCATAATTCTTTCTGTAGAGATCTTTTGCAACCTTTGTTAAATGTATCCCAAGGTATTTCCTTTTCTTTGACGATACTTTGAAGGGTATTGTGTCATTGACTTAATTTTCAGCTCGAGTGTTGTGGGTGTATATGAAGGCTATGATTTGTATACATTGATTTTATATCCTGAGAGGTTGCTATGTTTCTTTATCAATTCCAGGAGCCTTGTGGTTAGGTCTTTGGGGTATTCTGATTATAAGTTTATATCACCAGCAAAGAGCAATTGTTCACCTGCTCTGTCACTTTTCAGATGTCCTTGGTATACCTCCCTTGTCTAATTGCTTTGTCTAGGACTTCCAGCACTATGTTGAATTGTAGTGGTCATAGTAGATGTCCTTGTCTCCCTCCAGTTTCAAGTAGGAATATTTTCGATTTTTCCCCATTCAATATGATGTTGGCTGTGGGTTTGTTATAGATAGCTTCTGTTATTTAAGGAACGCTCCACATGTGGCAATTGGCTTTAATGTTCTTATTTTAAAAAGGATGCTGACTTTTCCTAAATGCCTTTTCTGCATCTATGCAGAGGATGATAGGGTCTTTATTTTTTTCTACTTTTTAAATTATGTTTTTAGATTTGCCTATGTTTGATCAGATTTGCATCCCTAGGATGAAGCCTACCTGGCCATGATGAATCACGTTTGAAATGTGTAGTAGATTTCTGCTGCTTGGTGTCTCAGACATAGAGTTACTGGAAAGCCATCAAATTCCAGAACTTAATTCAAATAGAGCATTTTCTAGACACATTGCAATTAACCTGACCAAAGCCAAAGTGAAAGAGAAAATTTCACCAGCAGCAATGCATAACTGGCATCCGAAATCTGACCTACACAGGTACACTCAGTAGGTTAACAGCTGATTTCTAATGGAAACTTTACAAGCCAAAAGATCTCCAGCTCCTCTCAAACAGAATAATCACCAGCCTAGGATTCTATATCCTATAAAAGTACGTTTCATATTTGATGGTTAAGTCAAACGTTTTCCTCACATGCAAACTGTGAAGAAATGTGTCTACATTGGTCAGTCCTTCAGGAAGTATCCAGAAATTCACTATACCAAGGTAATTGTCTTCCACTAAAGTAAAACTACCAAGTAACTAAAGGACAAAACTTAGTTACCAAAACATCCCAAGTGATAAAACAAAACAACAGATCCCACAAAACAGAATGAACAGAAATCTACCTTACTTATCAAGTCTCTCAATTAATATGAATGGTTTCAACTCTCCACTGAGGAGAAATAAGCTGGCTGATTGGATAAAAATATTTCAAGTCTGTATCTGTTGTCTTCATGAAATGCATCAACTCCCAAGGACAATTAAGACTAAGATAGCAGCGTTGGAGAACAATATTTCACTCTAATGGTAACCAAAAAAAAAAAAAAGCAAAGTTACAATACTCATAGAAGATACCACTGGCTTTAAAGTAACAAATTAAAGAAAACAGGAATTGACAATATAGAATGATCAAGGGAACAATTCAAAAAGACATAGCAATTTCTAAATATTTCTAAACATTTCTAAATATTTATGCACCCACCTAAGGTGCTCCCAGGTTTGTGAAACAAATTTTACCTGATCCAAACAAAATGATAAACAATAGCACCATAGTATCCAGGGATTTCAACACCCCACTGATAGATCGGGACAGATCATCCAAGTAGAAATTGAATGAAGAAACTTTGGATTTTAGTAAGACTCTATAATAAATGAAATTAACAGATGTCTACAGATATTTACACCCCAAAACCACTGAATATAAGTTCATCTTATCAGCTTATGAATTATTTTCCAAGATTGATCATAGCCTCATCAACATACTAATGGTTGGCGCCTGTGGCTAAAAGGAGTAGGGTGCCAGCCCCATATACCAGAGGTGGTGGGTTCAAACCTGGCCCCAGCCAAAAACTGCAAAAAAAAAAAAAAAAAAAATATATATATATATATATATGGAATTTATACCAGGAATGTTTACCAACAACCACAACATAATAAAATTAGAATTCAATTCCAGGGAGGGCTAGAAACATCTCCTTACTAGCCACTCACAGTGATGCAGAAGGAAGAATACTCCATTCACCTCTGGCCAGGGGCAAAGCAAAACAGTGATGAACTACAGGAGCCAGCAAGGTGGTGTGGAGCTGACGACCAGCATGCAAGGCAAGTACTTGGGAACTGGCAGGGACCAGCCAACCAGCCAACTTGCAGGAGACTAGGAAAGAGCTGTACTATAGTTTTTGATATTGGGCTAACTGTTCACTGGAGCTGCCTTGGGATAACCTAATGTTTTTGTAAAGAATAAATTTGGTCAATTTGTCCCTTAAATAGAAATAGAGTGTCAATATTTTTCATGTTCTTACTTCTCAGGAAGCTTAGTATTATTTATTTATTTATTTATTTATTTATTTATTTATTTATTTTGAGACACAGTCTCTCTTTGTTGCCTTTTGGTTGAGTGCTATGGCATCTCAACTCACAGCAACCTGAAACTCTTGGTCTTAATTAGTTCTCTTGCCTCAGTCTCCCAAGTAGCTGGGACTACAGGCACCCACCACAACACCTGACTATTCTTTGGTTGTTGTTGTCATTGTTCTTTAGCAGGCCTGGACCAGATTGGAACCCACCAGTCCCAGTGCATATGGCTAGCACCCTAACCACTGAGCCACAGAAGCTGAGCCAGTATAATTTATTTTTAACAAAACATTTAATTCAATACATATTTACCACTCCAATGGGGCAAAAAATGTTTATAATTCTGAAAGTTATTTATTAATTTATTATGAAATCATAGCTGTGTACATGAATGCAATTATGGGGTACAATGTGCTGGTTTTATATACATTTTGAAATACTTTCATCAAACTGGTTAGCATAGCCTTTGCCTCGTTTTCTTAGTTATTGTGTTAAGACATTTATATTCTACACTTAGTAGATTTAACATGTACCCTTGTAAAATGCACCATAGGTCCCATTACAGTTAGAAGCAGAGAGACTTTAGCCCAATCCTATATATAGTTAGGGAATGTCTTCTACAAAATCCTAATGCAATGCATTGTTACATGAAGAAGTGTGTTCCTGTCCAAGAAGTATGCATGCACCAGGAGAAGGTTACAGGGAGGGGGAAGAGGAGCAGCCAGGTTTTCGGTCTTAATTCCAAGTC
>CAUYQV010078218.1:0-37244 GCA_963574575.1 Galagoides demidoff
TGTGGTCCCAGCTACTTGGGAGGCTGAGGCAGGAGACTCGCTTGAGCCCAGGAGTTGGAGGTTGCTGTGAGCTGTGATGCTACAGCACTCTACCCAGGGGGACAGCTTGAGGCTCTGTCTCAAAAAAAAAAAAAAAAAAAAAGAAGTGAGTCTTTCCAGGGGCAAACTTCATGCTCATCCCCATCATGCACTTAGCATGTTAAATAGAATCCATCCTCACTTTAACTCCCCCCTTTTCCCCTTCTAGCTTCTCCTTCTATACAAGAAATGATCATGTGTATTCTGGGCTTTTTATTTTCACCTATTAAGCCAGTTTACTTCCCAAGATAAAAGAGGACTGCCCGTCCCAAGAATATAGCATTTGCATGTATTAGTAACTGTTGGTGTGGAACATTTTCAAAAGTGCTCTTGAAAGACTTTGTAAAATGCATCTATTTTTTTCTTTATCTACATTTTTATTTTCCACCTCAAAGCACTCTAATAAATTAGTAATTTCCACTTATGAAGCAAACTTCATTACCTACAACCTCATAATGCTAGTTTCAGATATGTGCTGCACAGCTCCTAGTGCCCGTAGGGGATGACTTTGAATCTTTGACAAAGCTTGCTTTTGAATAAGAGTGTAAATAAGGTCACCACTTACATGAGGAGGAGGAGGGCGACTGTGGGGCTCATTCCTGGGAATGTGGCACATATTTATTATGCCACATTGATTTCAGTGCAGCAATAATTAGGCTTCAGTAATTAGATGCACAAATCAGCACTCTATCATCGTAAATGGATTAAGAAGGTGACAAGTTCAACACCAGTGATTTTCCATCAGGTATGGCGATCATAACGTTCTTTTTTTCTTTTTCTGTTTTCAAGGAACTGAGAATATAAAGGTGAGGGCTGTGCCCATTGGGGAACACCAACCAAGAGCAGAAGACCTTGTCTCAGCCTTCATCTCCCACTCACACGAACTATTTAAGAAGTGAACCAGGAAAGCACAGTATTTATCCAGCAGGAGGTTTGGAAAAGGCGGGCTGATTTATCTGATGGATGCCAAAGGGAGCTTTCTTTTCCTTCACCTCCGTTTGAAATATAACAATCCTCGGTTAAGAGTGCTTCTTCACCAGACAACAATGACTGTTTAAAATGGGTTGCTCAGTATCCTTTACTGTTCTGAAATCTTAATAATAGCCTCATAATAGACATACTATTCTTCTAAGAGTTATTTATTTTCGAGACAGACCTTCATAGGGAGTAATTTAAAAGCTTCTATTATTTAGAGAGGAAAAGAAATGATTTCTTTTTTTTCCTCCTAAAACACCCTAAGTTTCTTTTTTCCAGGCCTTGCAGTTGAATTTTTCACATAGAAATAGGATTCCGAGTGGTACTATGTAGTGATATGCTGAAAACAATGTTTTGCTGTTTTTTCTTGTTCTTTTTCTTTTTCTTTTCTTGAAGTTTGCTGTCATAGTGTTAATCAAGGCCTGAAAACATTTGCTGCTGTTTCATCTAAAATACTGAAAATTCAGAGGTCTTTGCAAAGGGAGAATATGAAGAATGGAGAAAAGAGGCTGACGAGAAACCACCTTGCAAAACATAAAGCAGCTACAATGGTGATAAATCTGTGTTAAGAATACAGAAGGAAAAGGTCATCTGGGAGGCATGTTTGCTTAGAGAAGCATTTAGTGTGAGTTCCTCCTGCCAGGAGGTACGCTGACCCCCGCTTCCCAGGTGAACCTTGAAGACAGGCTGAGCTGAAAAGTTTCAACCCTTCAACCACATCTACCTCGGAGTATATTTTGTTAAACAGCTTAAATTTCCCCTTGCTACAGGCCAAGTTGGATCCTGGAATTTCAGATAGAGATAAGATTGTAGCAAATTTAAAGTGAAAGTCTTATCAGACTATATGCATGAGGCCCCGGATTATTTAAATCAGAAACTTGTGCTGGAAAGAGTCATCTAAGAATACTTAAAATCTTTTTGGTCTGTTAAGGAACCTGCATTTACTCATGGGAATTCCCATAATTTCTCAGGTCATGTAACATACCAGTTTTTTACTCTAATGAAAATGGCCCTTCAAGGAAAAGCTGGTCTTTCTAACACATTCCAAAGAAACATATCCTGGGAGCATCATCACATAGGGCAATTTTCTCACTAACCTCAGCCTACCTGCTATTTCTTTAGAGTGACTGAGATAATTGTGATGCAAAAAGCAGCATTTTGCCAAGTAAGACTTCACTGAGTGTGACAGGTACCATAATATCATTTTGTATAGATCTTCTTTGTACTTTTATAGACAGACTCTTTCTCCTAACAGTGCATCTGAGGAAGCAGCCACTAAAGCATTCCCTAACTGACTGTGCCCAATAAGAGAATCGTGGACACTTCCTCCTTTCTTCTTCATTACTCAGTGAGGAGACTCGGTGTGGGCCTTAAGGACCTTATTTACAAAATCTCATGGGTGGTATTTTGTAAAGGCCTGCATAAAGGATTGAGTCAAGGCTCTGGGCAAAGTTAATGTACATGCCCCATTCCTACAAGACTTTCATTGACAAATGTTTTTCTAGAAATTGAGTTGATTTTGAAAAGATGCCCAACAGGCATATATTGGCGATCATTGGGCAGCTTCAGTAACAACCACTCTGAATCAACCTTGAGAGCTTCTGATGCCAAGGCAAGAAACAGACAGCTCCTCCCACAGGATTGTAACACCCCTGACAAAATTCTTTCTTGGGCAAATTTCATGTAAATAAACTGCCATTGCTTTGCTTTCTTTCTAAAAGTGTTGTGAATTTCTGAGGGCAGTCCTGAGAATGTGGTGTGTCTCTGACATCTGAGTGTTGAGACTGACTTTGAAACAACAGGATTGGCTCAACAAATATTTATAGATTATTCCATATTCTCTTAGATATTGGGGTTACAAAAATAATAAGAAATGATCCCTGCCTTACAGAAGTTAAAGATGCAGTTGGAGTAAACAAACATAAACGAAAATGTTGTTCTGAGACACCTTTCATAAAATTGTTACTGTCATAACCCATGGAGGATTCAGGAATGAACCTTGACCTTGACCTTGACCTCCCATCAGGGAGCTGATGCCAGAGGTGAATTCTATCTGAGTTACACTCTACCTGGGATTTGGAAGCTATGATAAGTTATATTTTGTGAATGATGAAACAATTATCAGATTGCTACAAAATATTTAATTACCAGAAACGCACTGCTAAAGCGGTAGACATCTGTTAATGACCACCAGACAAAGCCTTGAGCCCATGCTTTGTAGTATCCACCGTGGACATTATGTCTAATTTCAAGAGTTAATTAATAGAGAAGCCTAGGCTAACCAGGAGTACCCCTACACAGGATGTTATTTCCCATCTTCCAATTCTCTGTAGCTCTTTTTTTTTTATTACTACTTTTTTTTCTCTTTTGGTTTTTGGAAGCAATAAGCTAACTGCAAACTTGCTTAGCAATGAGTGTCTCTGGCACATAGACATTTCTGTAATTTCTTGAGAAGAAAACTTTTGGCTATGGCTATGACAGCTTGTTCTAATTATACAGGGTGGCCATAAAGTTTGTGTGCAATTTAAAATAGCGTGCAATCTAAAATTGCACATGAACTCTATGGCCACCCTGCATGATGGAGTTAGAGATGGGGGTAATATAACCAAAAACTGAACTGCAGTCCCTGTTCACAGACTGGGTGTAAAAGGGTAGGAAACATTCTGAGCCATAGTTTATACCTTCAGCTGGCATAAAAGCAAGCTTATCTCTGAGAACAGTCTCCCAGATTTCTATGCATCTTGCCCTAGCTCTGGCCATAGTGACAAGCGAGAGAATGAGAAAAGGGAAAGCATGCAAACTTTCAAGGTCAAAGTGAGAAATAGCCACCAGTTTCTAAGAAACTCGGGTTTTTTTCTTCCTGACCATCTAATTCAAAACTGCTCATGCATTCTAAGCCTTTTTTATTTTTAAATATCTCTTTAGGCCCAATTGCTACTCTGTTCTTATACAGCCCAAGAATTGGTTGGAGATTTATCAGACAGTTTGACCTTAGCCCTACAAACTAGTGCTTCTGTGTATGTTGAGACCAAGGCTCCTCCTTCTTAAACTGATAAATGAATATTTCTGATCTAAGCAATGAACCTACTGTCTTTTATCAGGATATGCCCAATGTAGCAGGGGCGATAAGAATAGTGTGCCCTTCCCCCAGTGGCCAGATCAGCATTAAGTTTAATTAATTTCAACTCTATCTTGATGTCATTAATTGTTTACAACTTGAACAATTATAGAAAACATTTCTCAGTATACCAGCAAACAATTATGATGATGATTCTCAGGAAAGACTTTTAAATTATGAATTGTCTTTAATATTTGTCTTATGGTTTTTGGTCAGATCACTAATGTATATATTAACATAAATAAATTATTTACATATAATTAAAATCATCCAATCACACTAAAAGCATTACCTATTATAACTACTTAGTGAGGATAATTGTTTCTGGAATTTGAGAATTGGTAAGTTTTCTTATCACATTATCTCTTCTATATAGACCTCCTGATTATTTTTGTTTTTAATCTGGAGCTATCCTTAGTGAATGTAATTTATCAACTAACAGGAAAGTATTGAATTAAAAGACTAATGAAGATAGTAAAATAGAGTTCAACACATGCAAATTCATAAATGTAATAATTCCCCACATAAATAGAAGCAAAAACAAAGATGATATGATACTCTCAATAGATGCACAGAATGCACCCAACAAAATTCAGCATCCTTTTCTGGCAAGAAGACTTAAGACAATACACACAGATGGGACATTTTTTAAATGGCTAGAGACCATCTACAACAAACTATTCAACACAGTCCTGGAAGTTTAGCCAATGCAATTAGACAAGAGAAGGCTATCAAGGGTATGTAAATGGGGTTAGAAGAGGTCAAACTCTCAATCTTTGCTAGTGATATGATCTTATATTTAGAAAAGCCCAGGACTGAACCATAAGGCTCCTGGAAATGATTGAGGAATATAGTAATATCTCAGGATATAAAATCAATGTCCACATATCAGTAGCCTTCATATAGTCTAATAACAGTGAAACTGAAAATCAAATCAAAATACAACACCCTTCACAGTAGCATCAAAGAAAATGAAATACCCGGGAATACACCTAACAAAAGGTGTGAGAGATCTTCACAGAGAGAACTATGTATCTCTGAGAAAAGAAATAGCCAAAGACATCAATAAATGGAAGAACATACCATACTCATGGCTGGGAAGAATCAACATTGTTAAAACGTCCATACTACCCAAGGCAATCTACAAATTTAATGCAATCTCCATTACAGTACCAATGTCATACTTTGAAGAACTTGAAAAAATAGTACTTTGTTTCATATGGAACCAGAAAAATCCCTCAGTAGCCAATGCAATTCTAAGAAATAAAGACAAATCTGGAGGCATCACTTAAGTCATAACCTCAAGTCTGAACTTATTAGACTTTAGGTTATGCTACAAATCTACAGTGATCAAAACAGCATGATACTGGCACAAAAATAGAGATATATATCCAGAGATCCAGTCACATATTGCCATCTGATCTTGATAAATGAAATAAAAGCAAATACCAGAGAAAAGAATTCCCATTTAATAAATGGTCCTGGAAGAATTGGTTAGCCACATGTAGAAGAACGAAACTGGACCTGCACCTACCACCACTTACAAAAATTGACACTCACTGGATAAAAGATATAAATGTAAGACAAAAAATGACAAAATGTCTAGAAGAAATTATGGGGAAAACTCTTAACAACATTGGCATGAGAAAAGATTTTGTGACAAAGACCCCTTTGGCAATTGCAACAATGTCAAAGATAAATGAATGGGACATGGTCAAACTAAAAAGCTTCTGCACAGCTAAGGATGCAACTAAAGCATACAGACAACTTTTAGTTGGAAGAAGATATTCGCATGCTATGATCACTAGCATCTACAGAGAAACAATCTCATTTATAAGTAGGCAAGGGACATGAACAGAAACTTCTCTAAAGAAAACAGACAAATGCCCAACAAAGACATGAAAAAAATGCTCATTGTCTCTAATCATCAGAGAAACGCAAATTAAAACCACCCTGAGACATCACCTAACCCCAGTGAGAATAGCCCACATCACAAAGTCCCAAAGCTACAGATGCTGGCATAGATATGGAGAAAATGGAACACTCTTACACTGCTGTTGGGATTGCAAACTAACACAACCTCTATAAAAAGAAGTATGGAGAATCCTCAAAGATCTAAAGGTAAACCTTCTGTTTGATTCTGCAATCCCATTACTAGGTATCAACCGAAGAGGAAAATAAAAAATCATTTTATCATAAGGACATTTACACTAGAGTGTTCATCACAGCCTAATTTGCAATCACCAAAACCTTGGATCAACCTAAGCACCCATCAACTCATGAATGGATTAATAAACTGTGGTGTATGTATACCATGGAATACTATTCAGCCACAACCATGATGTAGACTTTACATCTTCTGTATGTAAAGCAACTATCTTATGTAAGCAATACTAATATGAAAGAATAGATAAACAACTCTACCCATATGAGATAGAAATACTGTAAGATACAAACAGGAGGGAGGGAAGCGGAGGAAAAAGGGGAATTGGGGGGAGGGCCATTGGTAAGCTCTCACTTAAAGGCCACAATGTAAGTAAGTGTATACAGCACACTCCCTGGGTCAAGGGCTCAACTACAACTTGAATCTTACCTAACAGACACCAACAATGTAACCTGATCATGGGTACTCTCATATTAATGTGAAATAAAAACAACAGTAAAACAGGCATAAACTCCAAAAATGATTGCATCAGATGGAAAGAGATTAGAGAGAAGGAATGTGGGAAGAGCTTGTGAAAAAGGCACTGAGCAAGTAAAATTAGATGTCCTAATAGAGCAAATAATTATGACATAAAAAAGACAAAGACGAATGTGACTCCTGGGTTCGCCAAAAGTACATCTCTGGAAGTATGGGAAACTAAGATAAGAGTTGTCAGAAAAAGGCCCTCAGTCATTGTGGTCTTGTGCTTCTTCACTAAACTGCTAGAAACTCCAGCAGGATTCTCATACTAAGCTAAAAGCTCTCAGCTCTTCAAATGCGGCCCATAAACCTATTCTTTTTGGCTCTTAAAGAAAATATGTATTGAAAACAAAAATAGTTTGAGAAAGCATCTCTTTCTTTCTCTTTGTTTGCATTCTACCTGGTGTGGTAATACTTCCCTTTGTGAGTCTCTTTAGAATCCCTATGGCACAGACAAAAAGAATTTATCCCAAATTAATCTGGGAGTGTCCTGATGGAGTGAAAGAGGGGGTTGAAATGGATAGCAGTACAGTCACTAAGGACAGGGGTCAGGCTCTAATCCCCCAAACCAGCAGCCCACAGCGTCTTTCCAAAGGAGTCTGTAGTGAATTGGAAAAATATAGCCTAAATGCTTTATGAAAGATATAAATAGCATCTTCTTTGCTTGTTTTACAGCGGTGCCAGGGAGACAGCATTTTAAAGCATTTCTTTGTGACTGTGTATAAATACGCAGAGTATTTGTTTAGCTTTCAGTTAGCCCTGAAGAATAAAAATGGCTCTGTAGTATAGATTATGCTTCACAATAAAATTGCAAACAACGTAGATTTGAAGATGAGTGGTTATTTCGGGGTTGAATGCTAGCCACCATTCACTTTTTCCTAAGTCTGCCTCCATCCTTACAAATGTTTACATTTTTTTCAATAGTGACCATCTTGACTCATTTAAAAATAATCCTCCAAACATTTGTCTACTGGGTGGTGAGATCAGTAAATGATTAATTTCTGCTTTTCGTAGAAAGAATGCACAGTACTGCCCTCTTAGGATGGCATGAGCTGGGTGAATATGTACCTAGACACATATGGGAACATCCGCTTCTGTAATGAGGCTAACGGAGCATCAGAATTACCCCTGCATCACACACATGTTCATGAGAATTCATTTGGCCTATATGAAAATCAAATTTATATCATAATTTCAAATTATCTTAGTAAGATAAATTCATGATTTTAAGGTTTGTGAATTCAAAAAAATGTCAAGCGATTGACATTTTTTCCCTCTAGTTTTATTACAAAATAATCTAGCTTCTTCTTTTTTTCATTAAATCATAGCCGCATACATTAATGCTGTTGGGAGTACAATGTGCTGGTTTTGTATACAATTTGAAATATTTTCATCAAATTGGTTAACATAGCCTTCATGGCATTTTCATAACCTATCTTCCTAAAGGTAATGTAACCATGAGGTCAAGTAGAAAGTTCCCTGGGTCCTAACTCTTTTTTTTTTAATGTTATATGGCCTTTTATACATAATTTCACTCATCCCTGGCTCACTTCATTTATCAGCAATATGACAATGCGTCCATCCTGATTCCAAATGATTTAAAAGTATTTGAATACAAGATTTATTATGATAAAATTCATTCACTTTTTTGAAAGCAGATATAGATCATGCTACTTCAATTAATTTTATAATAATGTTTATAATTTTCAACGTTCATATTTAGTAAGTTTGGTAGGCAAAATAATCACCACCCCCCCAGATAGCCACGTTTTCATCTCTGGAACTTGTGATTATGTTACTTTACACTGAAATGGTGAGAATTTAGATGGAAAATGAATGACGGCTGCTGATAGATGACCTTAAGATAGTGAGATTATCCTGCGCTATTCAGGTGGACTCAGAGTAATCAGAAGTGACCTCAAAAGTGGTGAGCCAGGCAGAAGACCCCACATTACAGTGATAGGAGAAAAACTTGACTGCCCATCAGTGCCTTTGAGATTGAAGGAAGGGATGCAGGCAGCCTCCAGAGGAAGAAAATATGAGAAAACAAAATTTATCCTAGATCCTAGAATCAACGCAGCCCTTCTGACACTTTGATTTTATCCCTATGGAATCCCTGTGAGACTTTCAAATCCCTGAGCTAAAATGCAATAAGTTTCATTGTTTTTTTTTTTTTTTAAAAAAACAAGTTCATGGTAATTTGTTGCCACAGCCATAAGAAGCTAATCAACTAAGTTTTCAATCAAATCATAGGAAATGATTTAGGTACCGTATGCTTGACAATAATTTAGATTATCTAAATTTCCAACTGGGTGATTTATGTTAGTAGTAACTTAAGTGTGCCAGTGTTCTTCCCAAATGGCTCAGTCCAGTGTAGTGGGTACGATGGCAATCATGGAGTGGAAACAGGAGGAAGACAAAAGTTTGGAGGAAGCTGTTTATTGATACTATATATTCAGCACTTGGGACAGTTCAGCCATTATTTGCAGCTTTGAGTCAGTACCTTGGAGAGAGGACAGAACACATTCTTCTATAGATCATCAGGATAGGCTCAGATGCTCAGTTGTATTGTGTGGACAACCTCTGTCAGGATCGCAGAGTAGATTTTGGGGGGTATTATGCTAATGGTCACCTGAGGAAAAGGCGTAAGGTGGCCTCCCTTTGCTCCAACACCAGGTCCCCTCATCTGAGTTTTGCCAAAATGCGAGATTCTCTCTGACCCAGTGCTGCATTCCATATGCGGCTTCAGTGAATTTTCTGTGTCTGAATTGCCCTTTTGCTGTCGGCCCGTGTGCTAGTCTCAATATCTGCTTTGAATTATAGAGGCCTTTGTTATCATCCATCTTTGCAGATCATCAGTGATTTTGACTCAGAACAAAGGCAAACTGAGCTCACTGTTAGAGCAATTGGATAGAAGAAAGTATCACCTAAAAAAGGCTACAATTCATTCATTAATTTAGTAAACAATATTTACTCCCTACTATATGCCATACGTGGTTCTACATGCTAGTGATAAATTCTGACTAAGACAAAGTCTTGCTTTCATGAGCCCATTTGTTGGCAGAACATGTAGTAGACAAAAATTACTTAATAATATGATATAATAACATTAAACAACAATAATTACTAGAAAATTTAAAAGCAGGTAAAGAAAACTTTCTAGATTAGCTATTATTCTGTTTTCCAGATACTTACAGTTCTCCTTCTTGGCAGGCCCATCTTGGCAAATCTGATGGAAGAGGACTGTGTTATTAGTCGAGTTATGTGCAGCATTAATGGGACCCGAAGTTGAGCATTAAATTACAAGAGTGAGAGGCTTTTTCTGCCACATAACAATAACATTATTTAGGACGGAAGGAGCTGCACACTCTGGATCCCTGAATGATTCCTGCTAACTACCACAGAAATACAGGGGAACTGTGAAATTAAGTTTTGTTGTTTTCTGACACAGTGTTTCCCTCCTCAGGATAACCTATCTTATTCTTACTGATAAATATAGTCATGGGAGTCAGGACACTTAGCATTTGAACTTGCAGCAGAGATCTAAAAAATGATAATAAGTGAATTGTGGTAAGTTCTGGGGGAAGAATATCTCGGAAACGAAAATAGATGGTATAAGGCAGCAGTTCTCAACCTGTGGTTCATAACCCTTTTGGGGGTGGAATGACCCTTTCACAGCGGTCGCCTAAATACATCCTGCATATCAGATATTTACCTTACGATTCATAACAGTAGCAAAATTAGTTATGAAGTAGCAACGAAAATAATTTTACCGTTGTGGGTCACCACAACATGAACAGCTCTATTAAAGGGTCATAGCATTAGGAAAGTTGAGAACATACTACAGGCCCCTAGAAAGTTCTGCACAACTCTGAACCAAATTTAGACATAGACCTTAGCTCTGGACATTGCCAGTGTTTTTCTTGACCTTGGTAACTTCCATTTCTTCACATGCTAATATTTATTTTGAAATACATGGCAGATGTTGGACACAATACCTGCAATCTTACAAACCCAACCCCAGACATACAGTTAAGGACCTAGCTAATCCTTCATACAATCATTTTATTCAGGTGTAGTCACATTGGTGCCACTATCTTTATGCTTTAATTGAATTTCTTTTCACCATTTTCTTTGTAACCAAGGGATGGGCGATGCTCAGGAGCCCATGTAGCCTCAGAATCACTGCAATCCCATCATTTTTATTTATGTATGCAATAAATATTTATCAAGTGACTATAGTATTTATAATCCTGAACAAAACACTTGGGATAAAATGGTGAACGGATACAGAATTCATAGTCTAGTGGAGGATAAAAAATTAAGCAAATAATCATACAAATTCAAGGGAAAATTATAACTATAATAAAGGTGCTGGAATAAAGTCATGTTGCTCATAGAGTCCATGGTGGGGGGGGCAGGGTAAGTCTGCCGGGAGGTCATGGCAGGCTTGACTGAGGAAGTGAAGTTAGAGTTAAGGTCAAAAAAGATGAGATGGGATTAATCATGTGGAGAGTGGAAAGAAATATTTGTTACTCAAAAGGAATGGGAAGCCAAATGCTCTGTGGTGGAGGAGAGCATTGAAAGTAGAAGGAACTAAAAAAGGCTCAGATGGGTGGAGCAAAAAGATTTTGAGGATGCCTTTTGAAAAAGCATCGTTGCCACGAAAAGCAATGATTCAGGCTAGCGTGGAGGAGGGAAGCCGGGCGGAGTACTCTACCCATCTTTCCTCCTTAATGAAAGTAGGATGAATGCATTGGAGGGTTTAAGTGGGAGTGGAAAAGGATAATTACAATGAAACGTGTTTTGTAAAAATGTTCTGACCATAGTGGGGAGAATGGATTGGAGGAAGACAAGCCATGCATAGATGAAATGGCTATTCCCTAAGCTCAATTAACAGATGATGGCAACATTGACCGGAGGCACAGGGTGGACATGGAATAAAGTGGTGAATTCCAAAGTTTTTGATAGGGTGAACCATATAAGATTTAGAGGAAATGGGATGTGACTGGAGGAAGAGACACATTTTGAGGATGACACCCTGCAAGGTGAGATGATGATGAAGTCACTCACTGACCCTGAGCACACTGGGAGAGAACAAAGCTCTCAGAGGAGGTTTCAGGCTGGATATAATGAATTTGAAGGATCTTTGAGACAAATAAGAAGGAATGACAAGTAGACAGTTGAAAACACAGAACTAGAGCTCAAGATAAAAGTCGAAGCCAGACACACAACCTTGTGAGTCATTACTCCTAGGTGGTAATTGAAGCTGTGGGCAAGGCTGAGACTGCCTAGGGAGAGAGCACAGAAGAGGGGGAACAAGAGCAGGAAGCCCAGGGGACCACTGCGCCATCAGCAGAGCAAGGACAGGGGCAGCAAGTGCGGAGCTCAAGTAGAGCTGGACTAGGACATGTCAGGAAGCTGCATTCTGTCCTCCATGGTACGGGATAGGGTTTTAAAGAGGTTGCCCCCTTGGATACAAGTTATCCATGAGAGAATGGACTTCATCAATTAACCTTCCAGATTACGTGAATTAGGGAATAAAGAACAGTTGTGTCTGCAAATCCAGCTACTGCTCCTTCCTCCACAATTTGTCCCCAGATTGAGTGTTTACAAATTCAAGACTCATTCTATGAACAGGTTGTCACAAACCAGGGCTGCCTTCAGAGACACTCAGTAGGGGATTAAAATAACTATAGGAATAGGAGAAAAGATGAATTTACAGTTTAGGACTAGAGTAAACGTATAGTCTGCTTAGAAGATAGACTTTCAGTAAATGCAACATTGAGAACATATCTATAAACCCAGCAAAACAAATAAGCAAACAGACATCTCCTAAGCTTCAAAACTAGATGTGAAAAAAGACCACAAAAGTGTTTTGTGAGACAATTCCTGAGACACAGAGATCCTTCTCTTTTTTTTCTTATTTTATGTAGGACTTTAACAGGTGCTACTACCTCATTTCTCAACCAATAGACAAATAAGTTCATCAAATTATAAGGGTTAAAGAACTGTTGAAAGCAGAAACACAGACACTAAAGAGAACACACGACTAGAATCTTGGCAAGAGGAAGAAAAAGAGGAAAAATAATAATAGCAAAAAATCCCCCCCCCCCCCGCCACAACTCAGAAGCAGAGCTCTCCATGGCCATAACCAGAATCTCACCCCCATTCCCACCCTCAAGTCCCTTCAAGCTGCTACCGTATATAAGATGGCAAAACCCTTGGGGTCTTCTTGACAATCCTAAAGTTGAATTATGCAAAGCACACTCTTTCAGAAGGCAGAAAAGCTCATATATATTAAACATTAATTTCTTTAATTAGAGGCAAGACAACACTTGAGGGGATAAACTTTAGTAATCTTTAAGATGAACCATTTCCAAATTTCTCTTAACCATGCAGGATAGATAAACACATAAACATGATTTAATTGTTGCATTAGCTAATAGCCTTTCCTGCCTTTAGACATTAACGGACAGGATATTTAAACTTAAGCGTTAGTTTACTGAAGCTGATGTAACAGAGGACCGCAAACTGGGTGACTTAAACAACAGAAACATGTTGCCTCCGCTCTGAAAGCTGATATCCCAAATCAAGGCGTTGGCAGGATTCACTCCTCTGAGTGTTAGAAGAGAAGGGTCTGTTCCAGGCCTTCATCTTGGCTTACAGCATGTGCTGTTCTTCTGGTATACGAGTTTGTTTCCAAATTGGCCTTTTGTATAAGAACACCAGTCATATTGCATTAGGTATCCCCCCTAATAACATTATTTTCATCTTTGAAAAGATCCTACCTGCAACAAAGGTCAGATTCTCGGGTACTAGGGCTTAGGAATTCAACATATGGCTTTTAAAGGGGACGCAAAATAACCCATAACACTTGGTATCTGTACAAAAAAATAGGCAAATAAATTAATAAATTTCTCTTTTTTTAAATTTCAGGTTAAAGTGAGGGTATAAAAAACTAAGTCACAACACTAGAATATGCTAGGTAGAGTCCCTCTTATAGTTATGTCTGGCACCCCAAAAGTGTGCCATATACCCCTACGTTATGCCCATTCAGTGGGAGCACCCCAAACCTTCTTTCTTCCCTCTCTTGTTCCCCCTCCCCCAACTTGCATTGAAATGAGTTTTTCTCCTAAATGGGTATGAATTGGATCACCTACTGGCTTCGTATTAGTATTGCGATCATGGATATTTGCTTTTTCATTCTTGAGATACTTTACTGATAAGAATGTATTTTAACTTCATCCAGGTTAATACAAATTATGTAAACTTCATATTTTTAACTATTGTTAATGTTGGTGAAATGCATGATCTTTACAGTTTATTTAAGTATTACTAATGGGTTTCTTTATCTTCTTCATGATCAAAGGTAGTGTTTAATCATTCATGATTAGCCACTGTGCTTCCATAACATTTACCACGGTCAGTCTAGTGCTCTATTCTTTTTTGAAATATCGTCTCCTTGTAATTCTCTTGTAATGTCTTGGTGACACGAGCTGCCTATTGATCACATGAGTACACTTGTTGCACAGTGATGTGCTTTTTACATGGGAAGTAGTTCACAAGCATTTTTGATGTGAATGTAATTGAAATGTTAGTTGAGATTATAAATTTTCTCTGTGACTATAGAGCTGCATGAATTTAATTGACTCACATAGGAGATTGCCTTAGTCTCATTCAACAAGTTCCAATTAAATAAACTAATGAAAAATTGACAAATGGGGACTCAGTTAGACCCCTTTCATCTATCTTCTTTTTTGGACATTCATTGCCTTTGCATGCCTGGAGTCATGTTAATGAGCTGGGGTAGATCAGAACTCTGGCTACCTCCATAAAAGAATAAACGTTAAATATTTGGTTGTCCAACTCTCTGCAAGGGTCAGTCTAGTAGCCTCCTGAACTAAGGAAATGAGACTGACACAGTTAACCATCCCTAACGGAATCCCAAAGGCCACATGCTAGTCACTGAAATGAAAGAATAAGTGTGAATACATGTGAGTGGTATATTGGTTATACAGTCTTCATTAATTTCTATGTAGATGCTTATGTTAATTTTTGGTGTTTGAGGTCTCAGTTCTAACATCAGCTATCCAAAGACACTTTCTTTATCATGCCATCTGATCCCTCTATACCTCATTTATTTTTTTCACATTATTCGCTCAGAAATGTTCTTTCCAGTACCGACCACTATTGAAAATAATCTTTTATATATTAATTTACTATGAAATGACTCATATCTCTACATTTTTACTAGAAGACAAAACTGAGCAGCTTTTCTGGAGACTTAATTCACTTGAAGAAAGAATGCTCAAATGCTGCCATACTGTGTACAGCCCCTGAGTCATTTTTCTTGCGTATCAAATTTTCAGTTTTCAGTATCTTCACATAGACATCAAGAGTGACTCCAGTATGGTCTCAAAGCTCATTTGACTATTGTAGAAATTATATCAAGAAGTCATAGGAACAATTATCTCTATTTCCTGAATGGAAAAAAAAATTCCTGAAGATTGGAAAGGTTAAAATGATGTATGTAAAGCCACCTGTTATGAACCCATGTGCGGAATTAACACCCAAACTCAGATCTTCTGCATTTTTTGTGCCACGGCCATTCTTCTAAGAACAAGCATCACTACTGATGTATAAGAATTAATTTCGTATAAATATCAATACACACACACACACACACACACACACACACACTCTGGACTTGCCTAAGCTTTATTTAAGACTTCCTTTTCTTATTTAGATGAACTCCTTTTCCTTTTTGATTAGGACCCAGAAGTTTATCTGTAGTGTTGGAATAGAAGTTGTTAATAAACCTTGCAGGAAGTAGTAATCATTATTCTACTGATCTTAAGTCTTAAGTCTTTGAAGAGCCACCAAATTAGTTCTGTTACTCTAGAGATGTCAACATGGCTTGTTTGCATAGCCTTGTAAATAAAATATGAATTTTAACAGAAGATACATATAAAATACTTAATTGACTGGTGATACATTTTATATTTATATGGAGATATATTTTTATGGATCCATGAATAAACACATACAAAAAGAAGCTAATTCAACAAAAACATGTATGATGATTCTAGCTAAATCATTCAGAAAAAAAAAGGTATATTAAATTTCATGCATTTTTTCACTGGAATCTCATGGATAATCAGACTGAGAATAAGTAATGATATTAAAACAAACTTTTTTAAAACAACATTTTTTTCAGGGTAAATAATAATACCAACATTGTAACAGACAGAGAAGTGCACTTCTCAGATTACCTTCTGTGACGCTTACAGTTGACTGGTGATCCAAGCTATTGTTCTTCTCCATCCACAAAATCCACACCTTCCTATAACTGCTCCTGATGTGTCAAAGCAGATCACCCTTGTGAAATCTAGCTAGCAGTATTGGCTCATACACTAACCTGGTGGAACCGTTCTCAGAATTGGGATAGAGCCCCAGATTCTCCTTCCTTGCCTCTCACTTTCCAAAATGTTATGTGTGCATTCCTGTCTAAAAAATGTTTCTCCTTCTTTGTCATTCCCCCAGTAAATCTAACATGCCCATCTAAATACATATCAGCATTGGTTTCTTAGCAGATCTAAACTAATGCAATTGATAAAAAGTACATAATATTTAGAGATGATATACATATTATTTTTTGTAAGATGTTCCATCTCCCCATTTTAACACTTTCTGTATTCAAACACAAGATGCAACATAATATTCAAAATTATTATTCATTGTTAAATATTCAGGACACAGCCAGAAATCACTCCAGTGGAATCTCAACCATACACAGATGATGCCCACCTTCAGTATATTTTTCCTAATGTGATAATGTTTCATGGTAAGTTTTTGAGATGGTTAAAGCAGAAAAAAAAAAATTACTATAGTTGAAATTTCTAGAAATTGTTGCATAGTATATGTCCAAATGAAAAATAGCAACAATCTTTCATAGCTTAAGAGGGAAAAATGATATCAAACTATAGATAAATGAAATGGATGTGGGAGAGGAGAGAAAATATATAGGACAATAGTCATGATACCAGACAACTGCCCTTGCTGAGAATTCTTGAGGGAGAATTTGCCTTCTAGGTAACAATCTGAATCTGCAGAGACAGACAAAGGTCTGGCAATTAAATTCTTGAACTTGCCATTGTGTGCTCAGCACTATACAAACAACATGGTAAGGTTTCATAACCTTAGTATATTAGTGTCTCACAGTTGTGTTTGTGTTGACATGTGGTAATGTCTTGTTGAGAGGTGTTCATTACTGTTGTTTTGTGTATTTTTGTGCCATCAGGAGAATGCTGGAGCTTGAATCAGGGCAACAAACAAACATGTAAATTCCTTGTTAAATTTGGCAAGAACAGAAGTGAAATCATGGACACGTTAGTCCCAGTTTATGGGGACAATGCCATGAGGAAAATGGGAGTGTACACATGGATTAAGTGTTTTCCTGAAGGGAGAGACATCATCACTGATGAAGAGAGGTCAGGGCAGCCAGTAACAAGCAGAACTGATGAAAACATGGGAAAAATTCCTCAACTTGTGCATCAAAATCATTGCGACTGTGAGAAGCATAGCAGACCAAGTAAATATCAGTATAGAAACAGGAAATCATAACTGATAATCTCAGCCTATTGCTTCTCAGCCTTTTGGCTAAGATCAAGTGAAAATCTTGGCCAACAACTCACTGTTGTGTATCTTGATAATGTACCAGCTCACACAGCACTATCTGTAAGAGAGTTTCAAGCCAGTAAACACATGACTTGTTTTGAATACCCTTCCTACTTGCCTGACCTGGCCCCCAATGACTATTTTATTTACCTAAATATAAAGGAAATATTGAAAGGAAGACATTTTGATGACATTCAGGACATCAAGGGTAATACAGTATCAACTTTAATGGTAATTCCAGAGAAAGAGTTCCAAAATTGCTTGGTAAAACAGTCTAAGAACTGGTGTCAGTGCATTACTTCCCCAGGGAAGTACTTTGAAGGTGACCATAGTGATATTCAGCAATGGGGTATGTAGCGCTTTGTCTATGAAAAATTAGTGAACTTAATTGTTAGACCTCATATATAACTAACTACATCAAAACCTTATAACTCAGTCATTACTAAATTACTTAAGTCATTTTCTTCTGAAAAAACATTTGCATCTATCTGGATGTTTTATTAAAGTGTCTATGCAGGACTACTCTCTGGGAATCATAGAGTCTCAGGGCCTGTTGTTAAGAGTAAGAATATTGAGAGATACCTGGATACTTAATCTAGGTCTGCACTAACTAACCGGGCACAGCCCTGGGTAAATCACCATGGGCTCTATGACTTAGAATCCTCCCATGTAATATCTGGCATTCCCAGTTCAAAAGGTTGCGTATGTTCAAAGCAGTCAGAGTATTTAGAAAGAGTTGTTAATTGGAGAGGATGTGTGAAGATAACACATATTTGTCCTTACAAAAGAAGTCTAGGTTATAAAACTGGCAACATTTAACTTGCTGTCTTGTTTCATGTGTTAAAAATCAAAATTCCACAAGGTAAACACAGAAGACAGAAGGAATTTTCCCTGTTCCTTCCTGTCCATTGCATGGGCGCTTGGTGGGTTTCAACTCTTCACACAGTGGTTTTGTTTTGGCTAATGTGGGTATATTGTCCTATCCCCACTTACATGTGAGAATGTGAATTTTAAAACATAATGCCGATAGTTTACAAATCAGTAAAAAATATTACCTGGAGCTTAAGTTTGACCCCACTTTTTGTTCACAGTAGGGTACTAGAGTAATATTCATACTTCCTTTTGATATTTTTTATTTCCCAAACAGAAATACCTGCAAAAAAAATTACACCATCCGATCCCAATTCTCCATCATCTATTCTGATACCAGTCTTAGGCTTCTCTTTTTTCACAGCCAAATACAATGCTCACCTTTATCTGTTGTAAGACCTCCAGACAGATGCTCCACTTCTGCTCCCCTCTTCCTTCATATCACTTCCAAATTACAGTTCATAAAGCATCATTTTGGAAATCGAAGTCTCTGAAATCATCGGAGATTTCCCATTAGATAAGTCTCTTCTTCTTTAGCCTGATAATTTAAAGCCACCATGTGCATAAATGGATTTATTTTTTCTCTTACTTACCAATCTTTACGTTTTCAATTTTTACCTATTCAATAGATAAAATGCTATTTTACATGTATTATATCTCTGTGTGAATTTATATACACTTCATTTATTTACCTTTTGAGCTGTTTATAGGACTTTTCCTGTACATTTTCCTTTTTTTCCATTTTCAACATTTCTTCCATTCTTTGTCTGAGCTTTCTTTTACATATTTCTATTCATTAGCTTTGTTAAGTGTTTTTCTCTGCTTGAAGCTAGCATGGAAGCTTAAAGCCAAGACTTCCCGGTTCTGTTTCCTCCGAAACAATACAGAACTGGCACAGAGTAGGAATTCAGTTGGTGCTTACAGCTTGGCTTTCTATGACAGATTGTCTAGCTGTCAATTTTGAAAGCTAAATTAAACAGATGTAAGGGATAATCAAACACAGATGCATTTGCGTTATGGTGTTGGGAAGACTGGCTGAGGCTTTGGCTCAACCTTTCTCCAATCTCACACCGTGTCTGCATAGCCAGGAATGCAGTTTACTGACTGGACTCTGTGTCTATGCGCACCAGGGGCTGCACCAGGGGCTGCAGCAGGAGGTCAGCTTTATGAAGTTCACAAAGTTAAGAGTGCTCATTTCCTTACAGGCAGGTGAGACAGCACTGCTTAGGAAACAACAACCTGCTTCATTATTTTATTCCTCTGCCTACA
Source organism: Galagoides demidoff (assembly GCA_963574575.1). Classification (NCBI taxonomy): domain Eukaryota; kingdom Metazoa; phylum Chordata; class Mammalia; order Primates; family Galagidae; genus Galagoides; species Galagoides demidoff. The sequence goes on from CAUYQV010078218.1 coordinate 19,674, forward strand.
TTACCCTCCACTCCACAATCATGCACATTCCAAAGCCCCTGTTTGGCGTCTTCAGACTTTTAAATTCATATCATGTTTTCCAGGAGAATGGAAATATAAAATAAAATAAATAGTCTTACTGGGTAGAAAGAGAGCGAGGGGAAAATAATCTGTATTCTTTTCATGACCATGTGAAGCCTGCACCTCTTTCAAGAAGGGACTTAGTACTATGGGGCCAACTGTCCCTGTAACTCAGAGTAACCTACTTCTTTATACAGCTTGAGGGAGCAGCTACTCATTAGCTGTCCAATGGCCAAAAATTCCATGAAGTCTCACCCAGGTGTCTGTCAAATTGAATATTCTTTCTGTTCTGTCAATGGGAAGTATAAAAAGAACTCAGAAAGATTTCCACCTTTCAAGTGTTCAACATCCTCAGCTCTCTCCAGCACTGTCAAGACTTCTGGAGTAGGTTGCTGTTTCTGTGCAGAGTGGAGACGCACATCACTGCTCTGCTCCTTCCTCAGCATCCCGGCTCCCACAGTGACTGATTTCTTCCATTCCATGTTACGACCCACTGCCCAATTACTGCACTCCACTCATTACCTTGCCTCCCTGTCTCTTTTCTGTCATATAGAACAACAATCTAAGGATAGAAATTGGTACTTGTGTATGTGACTCTTCATGCTTTATTTATTTCTTAAGAATATTTAGGGAAAGTTCGTGGTCCTTCTGTTTGCCAAAAGGATAAACACAGTGCTAGCTCTGCAGCCTGAACTTGGTCCTTCCTGTGGGATGCAATCTCTTTCATTCTTTTTGTGCCACATCCTTACCAGCCCTTGAGACAATCATCTAGCTGTCTCCTTGTAAACCAGTTCCACTACACTTCTCCTATACTTTTTTTTCCTAATTATCCTTTAGTCCAATTATCTAAACACTTCCCTCTGATGTATTTCTCTTTTCTTCCTTTCCTATGCAAACTTTGCTACCATGGTTATTGTTTTTATTTTTTCAGAATTATACACATTTACCTTTATTCCTAAAGGCCTTTTAAGGCAGTAGCCCTTGATATTTCCTAGGCTGGCTTGTTCCATAAAGATTTCTGAAAGACTTGTTAGAGAGCCAGCAAGCCCTGTGATTTACATTGGTTGCTTAAGTAGGGGGAGAGTTGGAAGAATTGAACAAAACACCAGAATCCCAAGGGAAACCAGCAAACAAACAAACACACAAAAGTCCATAGACCTCCAGTTTCAACAGAATCTTTACAATAATCTGGTAAAACCTCATATCTTATGGAAGAGGATACTGCAGCTTAAAGATGCGGAGTAATTTACCTAAGGCTACCACACCAGTGGGTGGACAGGGAACCAGACCCAATTACCTGCTTGCTATTTAGGTATCTTCCTCTATTTTTTATCAGAATCATTTCACCTTTTAAAGCACCAGCTATGTGAACCTTCTTTCATTAATCTAGCAGAACAGATCTCTGGCACACATCAAGGGAGTTACTTTCCACGGAAGGGAAGTCAGTTTGACAACAGCTCAGGAGCTCACGATTGCATTGTTTTAAGAGCAAACTGCCTCTCTGTTCTGCCTTCTAAATTATAGGGAAGGAAATATCCAAGCTCCTAATAAAGTTTTAAATAGACTGCATCAAATGCTACAGCGTGCTAACTTTGAACAACTCTGCCATCCAGGAGGGCCTCGTCATCATTCTGGCAGACGGGAGCTTGACACTAGTGCCAGAGGGAGCTAATGATTCTCAAAGTCCTTGCCCAACTCTAAGCCAAAGAGGAATGTAAAGGAGTCTCAAATTGCCTTCCTTTAGTATTTTTATCTATTCTATCCTTAGAAAAAGAAGGAACTCCCCCTTCTGGGTAGTTCATGATCGCTGCTTGCAAACAACCTGATTGGCTTTACATAGCAGCTGTCTCTAGATTTGTTTCAAAATTGCAATACAGTGGGAAAAGGAACAAATGTGGAAAAAGAGTATCCCCCCAAACCTAATTTTATGCATTTTAGGAAGTTTGGCTCATTTTTATGAGCTCTTCCACGAGGACACCCTTTCTTGGAGGAAATGTGGACCCTGTTTATTTTAAGATGTGTTATGAATTCTATGATTGGTGCTTTGGGTTTATTTTTGAGTTGCTTTTTGTCTTCTTAAAGTATTTGGAAGGGGGATTAGTAAAAAGGATTTCTGGAGGAGGGCAAGGAACATTTTTAATTGTAGACTTTCGATGTTCTTTTTATACAAACAAACCCAGTAAACAACATTTGTGATAATGTCTTCTGTTTGTATTTGCCTGGGACACAGAGGATTATCTCTCGTCAAGGGGCAAAGTCTCTAAAACTGTACTGTTCTAGTTTGAATCAGGCTTGCCAAATAAAATATAAGACATCCAATTAAATTTGAATTTAAGATGAACTACAAATAATTTTTTTTAGTATTTTTCAATCCAAATACTTGATGGGGCATATGTACAGTAATGTTTTTTTTGTTTGTTTTTCATCTAAAATTCAAGTTTAACTGTGCATCCTTGTACTTTTAATTACTAAATCTGGTCACCCTGAATTAGATATCAGTATTAAAATAGCTGTAGAGTCCTCTGCCTGTGGAATTTTAAAGAAGCCTAAAATTGTTAAAATGGTTTGATATAGTAAGGAGGAAAAAGAGAAAAAAGAATGAAGATTAAAGCACCATGGGAATCATGTCACAGAATTTCAAAGTGTTTCTTGGATATGTGCAAAAAAGGTGGCTTCACTCTATAGATCAAAATTATGATTTTTGCTATCAACATAAGGTTCAAATTTACAACACTATTGGCTATAATTTTTTGTTTTTTTATCTTTTGTCATCATAGTGGTAATCTATGTAGAATCAAATAATTTCACCCACTCTAGGAGGTATGTGAAGAAGCCATATTTCATGGTTGTCAAAATTTGGGGCACTGAATTAACACAGCAAATGTTTATTTCAAGGGTCATCACTCACCGGCAGCCTGGTATTTGTCAAGTCTTTTGTATGCTCTGTGTCTCAGTTGTTTTATTTATAATATGGGATAACAATAGTGCACTTTCCCTAGGTTTATTGAAGAGATTAATTGGCATAGTACATATAAATTGCTAAGCACAATGCTTGGCAAACAAATATTCAATAAGTAGTAATGATCCTTTTTCCACCTTTCTCTCCATTCTTATAAAATGTTTATCAAAATGGAAAGAACCTAAATGCCCACCAAGCGAGGAATGGATTAACAAGCTGTGGTATACGTAGACCATGGAATACTATTGTGCCATTAAAAAGGAGGAGATTTTACGTGTTTTGTATTAACCTGGACTGAGTTGGAATGCATTGTTCTTAGTAAAGTGTCACAAGAAGAGAGAAGCAAGAATCCAATGTGCTCAATTCTAATATGAAGCCAATAGATGATCTAACACATACTCTTATAAGAGGAAAGCTGAAATCTATTCAAGGGTGGGGGACAGGGGAACCAGGATGTGTGGAGAGGGGAGGAGGGGGGAGTTGGGGGTTACAAAGTATGGAAAACCTCTTGGGGGCAGAACACAATTATAGGAGGGACTTCACCTAACAAATGCAATCAGTATAACCTAATTATTTGTACCCTCAATAAACCCCAAACAATAAAAAAAAATAAAATATATTAAATATAGGATAAAATTTTGGTATATTAAAGTCAAGAATAAAAAAATGAACTCTGATGTATACAATAGCATTATCAAATACCATGAATATAGTTTTGAGCAAAAGTAGCCAGACAAATGATAATACACCTTGTATTGCTGGCCTGTTTGACATCAGGAATGGACCTACTTTATACAACAAAAGTGTCTTCAGTAATAATTGTGAAGTAAATGAAAAATAATAATTAAGGAAAAGCAAGGTAAAAAGTAAAATCAAATGCTATAAAAATCACTAGTAAAAATAATGTAAAATAAATATTATACTTAAAAAAGAGTAAACCAGTAAGTATATTTGAATTTTTTTACTTTATTTTTTTGAACTACTCCATATGTGTTTTTGTAATTGCATGTGAAATTTCTGAAAAAATATTGTCAAAATGGGGATTGTGACTATTATTTTGTAATAGTATGGTGGGATTGTTCTTTCCTTTTTTTGTATTACACTTAGTTTATGAGAATATAAGGATGAAATTATAAAGAAATCATGTATAAGAAATAAGGAATTATTTGTTATATTTTTCCAGTGAGTATATATTTTTATTCATGATAATGAAAAACAAAACTATTATTTTAGAATGAGAATACTGTTTCCTCTTATTCACTTGGTTGAAAATCAGAATTCAAAACCAGCATATAAACTATGATGCTTTTGTACTGGCCTCATGGTTCATGTGACCACATTTCTTGCTGATGTGTTTTGGGTGAGAGCCAGGAGTGTGAGGAATGGGGCAAAGAGATGATAAATGGGAGAGGGGGAGAGAAAGAGAGAGAGAATTCTACTCGGTTATTATTTCAAAGCTCTCTTTAATATTTTTAATAAATAACAAAGCATAAACATTATGATAAAGCAATTACATAAAAATTGAAATAAGTTAAGTATGGCAAGGTAAAACAATTTGCTTTTTTCCAGATCTTTACATGTCAGCTATTCTATTTATAGCTCAAGGTTCCCATCCAGACTTAAGTAGCTTATATCCCTTCACTTACAGTCAAAACTTTTCCAGAGTATCTTGCAGACTTTAATACAGATGGCTATCACTGGATATAATATCACATATTAACTTGATGTTGGGTCCTGATCATTCCAGGACAGTGGCTGGATCGTCAACCACCATGATGGAACACCATCATCTTTGATGGAGTACATGGTTCTCTAAAAGTCTAAATATCTGCACAGGATACAAAGTACCAGCTTTACTGATTCCAAATCTCTTTAGGTGCATCTTTGAATTTTTATTCTTAAAAATTTCATAGTCCACACTGATAAATAGCCTGTGTTATGCACCATTACTTCAAATACAGAGACCTATACTGTAAAAGTAATAAAATCAAAGAGAAGACATTAAGTTGCCTTCCTATAATTTTCAACCAGCTACAGCTGAGCATTGGGTTCCTGGCAATTTTACTTTATGGGCAGAGGATAGAAAAGATTAATTATTTTCACAGCATTTTTATGCATACATCAGCAAAATAACGTCCCAGGTATTGATCTTTTCTCAAATCAGATATTTGTAATTCTCTCTTTGTTGAAGAGACAGAGTCTCACTCTGTTGTCTGGGCTATAGTGCAGTGGCACTGTCATAGCTCACTGCAGCCTCCATCTATGGAGCCCAAGGGATCCTCTTGCCCCAGCCTGCTGAGTACTTGGGACTATGGTAATGTATCACCTTACCTGACTGAAAATTAATTTTTGTAGAGACAAGAGTCTCACTATTGCCCAAACTAGAGTTAAGAAATCTACCTACCTTGACCTCCTAAAGTAGGATTATAGGCCTGGGCCACCATATACAGCTCTCTTTTCATTTAATTATGTCTCATTCACACTTACCTGATTTTTGAATAGCTTCCATAAGGTATGATCAAAAATATTTCATGAATCAGGGAAATACAAATCAAAACCACTTTGAGATGTCATTTAACTCCAAAAAGATTAGCTCACATCACATAGTCCCAAAACTGCAGATGCTGGCATGGATGTGGAGAGAAGGAACACTTCTACACTGCTGGTGGGATTGCAAGCAATACAGTCTTTTTTGGAAAGAAATGTGGAGAATTCTCAAGGATCTAAAAGTTGACTTTCTGCCATACTCCCATTACTAGGCATCTACCCAGAAGAAAAAAAAATCATTTTACAACAAAGATATTTGCACCAGAATGGTTATTGCAGCCCAACTCATAATTGCCAAGTTGTGGAAACAGCCCAAATAGCCATTAATCCATGAATGGATTAACAAACTGTGGTATATGTATACAATAGAATACTATTCAGCCATAAAAAGATGGAGACTTTACATCTTTTATGTTTATCTGGAAAGAGTTGCAATATATTCTTCTTAGCAAAGTATCTCAAAAATGGAAAAAAAAGTATCCAATGTACTCGATGCTATTTGAAACTGATATATAAATACACTCTCAAATGAATGATAAAACACAAATATAGTCTAACAAGGGGGAAGGGAGAGAAGGGAGAGAGGAGGGGAGGAGCAGGGCGATTGGTCGGAGGGGGGAGGGCATTTGGTGGGATCCCACCTAATGTGCACAATGCAAGGATGTATTTCAAAACAACTAAGAGTAAATTATAAATGTCTTACCACAAAAAATAAGTGAGGTGATGGTTATGTTAATCAGTTTAATTTGAGCATTCCACATTGTATATCAAATTGGCACATTGTACCTTATAAATGTATACAGTTATGATTTAATTAAAAATTTAAAAACTTTCATGATTTAAATGTCTAGGCTAGTTTTTTGGTATGTTAATCTTGCAGTTCAAAGTACATTAACAAGTGTTTAACATTTTTATGATTTGTTGTCTAAAAAAATGAATAATACATTTTTTATTAACAAATTGACCTGTACAGAAACATAGCTTTTCTTTTTATGAGTTTATTGAATGATACTTGATATATAATGAGCTGCATAGCACATACTTAATGTATACAATTTATTTAATTTTGTTATCTTTATATACTTGTGACATCATCACCACAATCACAATAACATTTTCTTTCTTTCTTTCTTTCTTTTAGAGACAGAGTCTCACTTTGTTGCCCTCAGTAGAGCACGCTGGCATCACAGCTCACAGCAACCTCCAGCTCTTGGGCTTAGGCGATTCTCCTGCTTCAGCTTCCTGAGTAGCTGGGACTACAGGTGCCTGCCACAATGCTCGGCTATTTTTTTGTTGCAGTTTGGCTGGGGACGAGATTGAACCCACCATCTTTGGTATATGGGGTCAGCGCCCTACTCACTGAGCCACAGGCGCCGCCCCACAATAACAATTTCATTAGTTTCTAAAGTTTCCTTCTGTCCCTTCATTGGCCTGTTTTCTCTCACTAAATAAAAGTCTGATTTGCTAGGTTTTCAAAATGAGGAATTTTGCACAAATACTCTTTCAGTGTCACTTTTACTCATGAATTTCTTAGGTCTCTGCTGAGTCTTTGAATCTGTGAATTTTAGTTTTCAGTGTACAAATTATGCATATATTTTGTTAAATTTATATTTAAGTATTTCTTTTTTGATGTTACTTTAAAATAATTTTATTTTAACTTCTTATTTTTATATATAGAAATAAAATAGATTGTTTTATATATTGACCTTATATCTTGATCTTACTAAACTCACTTGCTAGTTCCAGTAGCATTTAAATATACAATATTAGAGTTTTTTTTTTTTTTACATGAGGAATCATTTATTTTCAGATAAAATTTTATTTTTTCATTTCAAATCTGTAAGCCTTTTCTTTCTCTTCTGCTCTGATTGCTTTGGCTAGGATATTCATTACATTAGTAAATAAGAGTAGCCATCTGTGCTTTGTTCCTGATTTTAGGGGAAATATATTCAGTCTTTTAATGCTAATATAATTATACTTGCAAGGTTTTTTTTGAGGGGATACATTTAACAAGTTGAGGAAGTCTGATTCTCTTCCAAGTTTACTGAGATTTTACCTTTGGTGAATGTTGCCAAATGTTAAATGCTTTTTTTGCATCTATTGAGATGCTCAAACATCTTTCTCTCTATTTATGTTAATATGGTGAATTACCCTTAGTAATTTTCAAAGGTTGAACCAGGACAATTTTGATTAATTTTATATTCACAAGATTTTACTTAATCTCCATTGCTGAATTATTATTCATACCTCTTTAAAAAGTTAATGGTTATCTTCATCTAACCATAATATACCTCCAAACAACATTAATGTTTTTTATAGTATAATAATCATACAATCCCTCTTGTGGTTCACAGGCATGATGAATGAGGATTTTGTGTTCATGTGTGAGTTGTCTCCATTAAACTTTATGATAATGTCTACACATTACTTATTTGATGTTAAAAATTCAAAGAAAGAAAAGACAGAAAAGGGGAAGAATTTTTTTTTAAACTTAAAAAGAAAATAAAAAGAAAAAATAAAACAGAAAATAAAAAAAGAATCTTACAAATTGCAGTAAATTCCTCTAATATTTGTGTTATTGTTGTCACGTTATCCCTTCATAAACTCAGAATGCATTGCTATTATTTACATTAGGCAGTAAAACAAAATATAAATTGCTGTATTTTCAGAAATTAAAACTTTTCAAAAAACTTTTTATATTTGCACTTATATTAATCATTTCTAGAATTTTTTTATTTCTTTGTTTAAACCTAAGTTTTATCTAATATATGAATTCTAGTCTTCTTGAAAACCATTTTAAAAACATTTCTTGCCATACCAATCTGCTGCAAATGAACTATTTATTTTTGCTTGTCTAAAAATATTATCATTTCTCTTGCACTTATTAAGGATGCTTTTACTATAAATAATATTTGGGGTTGGTGGTATTTAACTTTTAGTCCTTTGTACATGGTGATCTCTTTTCTTTGGGCTAACATAATTCCTGACAAAGAGTCTGCTGTAACACTGCCCTTTCTTCCTCCATCATTCATCGGTGTGATTTCTGATTGCCTTCAAAGTATTATCTTTATCTTTGGTTTTGAACTGTTGAAATATGAGGTGTCGGGAGGCGCCTGTGGCTCAGTGAGTAGAGCGTCGGCCCCATATACTAAGGGTGGCAGGTTCAAACCCAACCCCGGCCAAAATGCAACAAAAAATAGCTGGGTGTTGTGGCAGGTGCCTGTAGTCCCAGCTACTTGGGAGGCTGAGGCAGAAGAATCACCTAAGCCCAGGAGTTGGAGGTTGCTGTGAGCTGTGACTCCACTGCACTCTACCAAAGGCGAAAAAGTGAGATTCTGTCTCTACAAAAAAAAAAAAAAAAGAAAGAAAGAAAAGAAATATGAGGTGTTTAAGTGTATATGTTTGTGATTTATTTCCTTTGATATTTCTTGGAATACCCAAAATTTATTGTGGCTATTGTTTGAAATATTCAGTCATTTTTGGAAAATTCTCAATGCTTATCTTTTCAACTATTTCCTCTAGTCTTTCATCTTTCCATTGGTAGATTTTTAATATCCATTTGATAATGTTCCATAATTTGGGTTTCCTGGTTTTTATTTTCTTGTTTTGTATATTTTATGTCCTTGTGTTTCAGCTTGGGTAATTTATGTTGATAAATCTATAAATTCATGGACTCTTCTTTGTTCTCCTTGCTCCTGAGTCTGTCAAAGTGTGTCTTTATCTCTGTTACCATAATTTTAATTTCTAGAATTTTAATTTTTTTCTAATGGTTTCCATCTTTTTCAAAATTCCTCACATATGATTGCTTTTTATCAGTTTCTTCTGGAGACTTAGGCACATTAATTATAATTATTTTAAATTTTTTGTCTGAAATTCCTACATCTCAATTATTTCTGAGTCTGGTTGTGTTGATTGCTTTTTCTCTTGACTGTGTATTTTCTATCTGCATTAGTTTTCATGTCTTGTAACTTTCAGTTGATTACTGAGCATTGTTTTTAGGGCAGGAAAATTGAAATCAGGAATGTTTATAACTGAAATGTGCATGCTTTTCATGCTAGAACTTCAGTGTGGTGATTGAGTTAACCTAAGCAAGTGTTCAGTGATTTGGGGGTTTTGTTGTCATAATTACTTTCAGTAAACCACTGACTTCAAATACCTTTGTGTTATCTGATGCTTAATGTGAAAATTAGTTGCTAGTGAACTTTTCTTAATGGTTTACTGGATAGAAGCATTGGTTTAGCTACATCCACCATAATTTTGATGTTATGTTGTCATTTTTATTTCATTCAACATATTTTTAATTTAACTACATATTCCTTCTCTTACATTTAAAGTATATATAAATACTGTGTTTCCCTGAAAATAAGACCTACCCCAAAAATAAGCCCTAGCAGGATTTCTATGCATTTGTTAAAAATAAGCTGTGCCCTGATAATAAGACCCAGCGTATCTACATAGCCATGCCATGCATTTCGGTGCGGAGAGGAAGACATCCCCTAAAAATAAGCCCTAATGTGTCTTCTTGAGAAAAAATAAATATAAGACAGTGTCTTACTCTTGGGGAAACACAGTATTTAGTGTAGTTTCTAAATTTGGGGGAGTTTTCATATATTCTTTTGTTATTAACTTTGTTATTAACATTAACTTTTAAAATATTGTTTTTTAGTTGGGGAACACACTTTGCATATTTTTCATCACCTCAAATTTAATTTTTATCACCTTAAATCTCCATTATGTCAATTTGCTTGATTATCTATTATTGTTCACTATATCTTTATTTATTGTCTTTTTTCTCTTATTAGTCATTGAGAGGGAGTGATTGAAATCTATAGTTAAAGTTATGAGCTTATCTATTCCTTTTTTTGTATTTTTCTGTTTTGGTGAATATGTTTCAAAGTTTTATTACTTATAAGGATATAAACAATTGAATTGTTATGTTCCATTGAATCAATGCCTTTATTATGAAATGTTATCCTTTACCACTGGTAATGTTCCTTGCTCTGAGTTATCTTTTGATTTGGAAAAAAAAAAAAAACAGACTACAATTTTTGAAATTTATGTTAACATATCATGTGTTTTCCACATTTTATTTTTTATAGAACATTATATTTACATTTATTTTAAGTGATCTGATAGATATAAAAATATTATATATTAAATATTAAATATATATCTAAGTCAGTTTTTATAAATAGATTATGGTGAGATCTGGCTTGTTTGTCTGAAAGTTTGAAAGTCTTTGCCTTTAATTGGTGAGGTAGACTATTTATATTAATGTATTTTCATTATAAGGTTTAATACTACCAATTTAATTATTATATACTATTTTTTTCATATTCTTGTACCTGCTTTCTTCTTTGTATATTTTTTAATGGTTGAGCATATTTTATGATTTTATTTTATATTCTGTATCAGCTTATTATATATACACAATTGTTTAATTTTCCTCATGGGTTCTTCAAGGTTTGCAATATACTTCATTAATGTATACCACCTCAGTTATAATACAAGTATCCTGCAAGAATATATTTTTATTGTTCCTCGACTTGTCATTCTTTGATAGTTATATATTTTTAAAGAAATACATTTATTTTAATTACCTTTATATCTGTGTGCATTTATCAGAAATAATTTAGAGAGATGCTGCGTAAAAAAACATGGTTTCCCCAATGGTAATATATTGCAAACAATAGTACAGTACCACAACCAGGACATTGTTATTGATACAGTCAAGATAAAGAGCAGTTGATCACTACCAGAGTTTTCATTTTTCCCTTTTCTCACTCCCCTCTCACTCTTGAAATTAAAAAAAAAATTCTTGGAATACCTAATACATGTATGTTCTCCATTTTTATAATTTTGTCATTTCAAGAATGTTATGCAAATGGGATCACACGTATATCACCTTATGGGATTGGCCTTTTTTTCATTCAGGGTGAGTCTCTGGAGATTTATCTAGGTTGTTATGTGTTTGAATAGTTCATACCTTTTTGTTGCTGAAGAGAATTTCATGGCATGTTATTCTATAGTTTATTTAACCATTGTGGGACATCTGGGTTATTTTTAATTTCTAGCTATTACCAATAATGCTGCTATATATTTGCTTACAAGTTTATGTGTGAACATTATTTATTCTTCTGGGATAAATGCTCAGAAGTGCAATTGCCAGGACATGTGAGAGCCATATGTTTATTTCATAAAGAAATGGCCAAACTGTCTTGCAGTGAATTTATAAAAGACAATACCATGGTACATTCCCATTAACACTGTGTTAATGACCTAATTTGTCTATATCCTCATAAGCATATATTTTCACTTTTTTAATTTTAGCCATTTGATAGGTATGTAGTAATATTTCACTGCCCTTCCCTATTGAATAATGATGTTGAACACGTTTCCATATGTTTGCCATCTATATAATCTCTTTGCTGAGATGTCTGTTTATGTACAATAAGAGTTTTATAATTAGAATGTGTGTATGTGTGGGATATTTCTTTTACTTTAGTTTTGAGAGTTATCAGGGGACTTCAAAGAATTTGTGTAAAATGGAATTAAAAAGTAAAAATATAAACTTAAAACTTAATCTGTCACTATAAGCTCCATCAAGTTCCAGACATTTTTGTAAGTGATAATACAGGCCATTTAATCCATTCCTAATGTCTTGCGATCCTGAGAACTTAACCATGTCAGTGCAATCATTTTTAGATTATTAACTGAAGAAAATAGGTGCCTTTTAATGATTTTAGAAGATCAGGAAACAAAAAGAAGCCAGAAGAAGCCAAATCAGGGCTACAAGGCAAATAATTATTTCCCACCCAAACTTTCACAAAATTTTTGTCGTGGGGGAGAATTTTCTGGTGAAGCTTTCCCGAGGATATTTTCTGCTACAGCTTTGACTAACTTTCTCAAAACACTTTCACAAAAAGTAGATGTTATTGTTGTCCTTTGGCTTTTCAGAAAGTCAACAAATAAAATGTCTTGAGCATTACAAAAAAATCTGTTGCTGTGACCTTTGCTCTCGCCCCGCAGTCCACTTTTACTTTCATGGGACCATTTCCATGACTTGGAAGCCATTGCTCTGGTTGTTCTTCTTCAAGATTGTATTGGTAAAGCCATGTTTCACTTCCTGTTATAATTCTTCAAATAAACACTTCATGATTGTAATCTCACTGGTTTGAAATTTTCATTGAAAGTTCTGTTCTTATCACAGCAGATGGGGTACAATGGTTTTGGCACCTACTAAGGGGAAAATTTGCTCAATTTTAAAATTTTCAGTCAGAATTCTGTAAGTCTTACCAGTTAATATTTCTATGGTGTTGGCTATTATTTCAGCTGTTAATCCTCAGTCTTCTTCAATTAGAGCACATAAATTTTTTCCTCACAAACTGATGTGCTTGGTCTGCCAGTGTAGACTTCATCTTAACATCATCAGTTAAGTTACCTGGAAACACACCCTCTTTAGACCTGTTTTTAAGGTTTTGAACTTGCTGAGTTCAGTTTCTTTGAATTACGGCTAACATACCTCCACTATGGAGCAAGTAACCTACGGAAGGCTCACCTGAATGTCTCAGTTTTATAAAGTCTTTACTCTCTGGCTAAGAGGAAAATAAAATCGTCCTCATTCTTTGTGCAGGCTGCAAACTGTTTTGCCTCTCTCCTCTTAGTGGCTCTCTCCCTGCATTAACCAGTTTCCTCACATATATTCTTTGACCAGTTCTCAGCAGAAAACATGACAAATACCCTCTGAAGATCTCAAGAGTTTCTCTCTCTCTCTTTCATACTCTTCTCCATGATATTTTATAATCTTAATGTTTGTGAACTCTGAATTCTGTCTGATCTGTTCAAGGAGACCATTGAGTTCTGTGTGGGTTTTTCCAGGGTTGATGCCTGTAACTCTCTTTATAAAGTAATTTGGGTCAATCATAAGCTTCATCTTGTTTATCTTTCTCTTTCTGGGGGGTGACCATCTTATGTTGCCTGTTGTCCAATATATTAAAATATTGTTGTATTTGCCTAGCATTTTAGCTGTTTAATATGGAAGGGTAAATTAAGTTTCTGCTATTCTATTTTCCTGGAAAAACCCATAGACATAGATTTTTTTTTTTTTTGAGACAGAGTCTCACTATGCTGCCTTCAGTAGAGTGATGTGATGTCACAGCTCACAACCTCAAACTCTTGGGCTTATGCTATTCTCTTGCCTCAGGCTCCCCAGTAGCTGGAACTATAGGCACCTGCCACAACACCTGGCTATTTTTTTTTTCAGTTGTGATTGTTGTTTAGCTGGCCAAGGGCAGGTTCAAACCCACCAGCCAGGGTATATGTGGCTAGCATCAGAACCACTATGCTACAGTCCCAAGCCAAAAAACAGACCTTTTTAATTCTATAGACTTATAGAATTGTAGAAATCATTACAATTCACATATTTCTCCCCAGATAACATAAAAGAAAGGGACATTTTTGGCTAATATTATCATATCTGCATTACCCAGATACCCAAATTAGACAAAGACATGATAAGAAAGAAAACTCGACCCACAGATCTTATGAAAATGTATTAAAAAATATTCAACAAAATACTAGAGAGTCAACTCCAGTAATAAATAAATATAAAGCTAATATATAACAAAATAGTGAGTTTCCTCCCAGAAATGCCAATATAGTCAAACATTTTTGATGCCATCAATTCCTTTGGTGGATACCAAGGAATTGATCAAGAAACAAACATCAGAGCATATCAAAAGACGGGAACACCAATCTGAAAGAACTCCAAAGGCCTAAAATCTGAAAGAATCTGAGCAACAAAATGAACAATAATGTTAGATTATCCCCCCTCAAACAAAATAAATATCCACATGTCCATACTGATATACATAAGTGATAGAGTAAGCAAAATAATAGAGGACAAAGGATGGCTTTTTATAGAATAATTCAGAATAATAAGTGTAGAAGAAATGAAGAAAGTAAAGATCTATTCAATAGTAACTACTCCAGGCCAAATTCACTAATACATTCTAAGATTCATGGGTGAAACTTTAAGAAGGACGATATTGTGCACCTTTACAGTATCTCCTTCAAATGTACATTCATTTCTATGGTTGTTTCAACCTGCATTCATAAATTATTTGATATATCTATCTCCAAGACGTGATGATTTATTTGCTTCCCTTTGGCCAGACTTAGTGACTCACTTTTAATGAATGGAGTATAAATGGAGAAACCTCACAGCCACTATGTTAATAAAATAATCAAAGTTTCTGTTAAAAGTATTAATTCCCATTGATCTCATGTACCTCCTGATATGATGCCATCTAAGGTGACTTTACCTTTTTAGTGTTTTCCCAAATTTATAACTTCCTTTAGATTGTTAAAACACATGTGCATGAGTGCACCCAAACACATACACACACACAAATTAGAGGGAAGACTACAAAATACTGGCTAGTATTTTCAAAAGGGTCAGTATTATGAAACAAAAAGAAAGAAACTGAGAAACTCTCCCTGACTGGAGGAGATTAAGAATGCATCATGACCAAAGAAATGTGGCATCCCAGATTGCATCCCAAAATAGAAAGGGGGCACGAAAGGGTGTGAAACTTGGGGAAATCTGAATCAACTCTACGGTATAATTAGTCACAACAACATTGATGCACCAACATTAATTTCTTAGCCTTAAAAAGGTACCATGATGATATAATATGTTAACCTTAGGGGACCCTGAGTGAAGAGAATCTGAGAATTCTTTGTATTCTCTAACTCTTCTATAAGCCTAACAATCTACAATATTTCTGAATAAAAAATACAGAAACAAAACTCTTTACTTTTTGCTTACATTGTTAAAATAGCGCCCTTTCTCTCTCTTCCTCTATCTCTCTTCTTCTCCCTCTTCCCCTCTCCCTCTCTCTCTCTCCTCAGACAGCATGGTTGTCCTCTCAGCCCCACCACTTAGGACGCTCCTTCCTACTACAGGGTTTTTGTATAGGGCACAGAAGTTTCTCTTCTGACTTTGATTAAATCTTATTTCCATTTCTGGAGTAGTAATCCCTTACCCACCCTTCAGTGCTCAGATCTTCCTCACTTTGGCACCTCTCGCTAGGACAAATCCTTCATGTCTAGGCTGCCATATGTCATGGACCAGCTTCATAGCCTGAGTCATGGCTGTAATTGCACATTCCTTTATGAGATTATTTATTAATGTTTGTCTTTTCTACCAAACAGTCAGTTCCATTTTTAGTAACTACACATATTTTAATTTATCCAGTGCTTAGCCCAGGCTCTGACACTCAATAAATCCCTGTTCAATAAATGATGTAGTCATTCACGGATCTGAAGCATCTGAAATTGTCCTAACACTTGCTCTCTAAAGAGGGTGGGTCACTTCCTTCTCCATCAAAAGTTCTGGCAGGCAACAAATCCTAGCTACAAGCATTGTATGGGGAATTCCTTTAAAGAAGGAAAGCTTTTAGGTGCTCTGAGACCCTTCACAAGAAGAAACAGAAATGTGGCACTGCCCTGTGTTCCTCTGTGTCCAACACCCACTGCAGGAGCATTTCCAGCTCCCATACCATGTGGGGTGAAGTCTTGCGGCTCCTTCATTGGTTACTTCTGTTCAATGGGTAAAGAATGAGAGGATTTATAACACACCTGTCATGCAAGCAGAGGAAGGCTTCGTTTCCTCTTTTTTATTCATTTTTGGTTGGTAATTTCAAGTAGTTAAAACCCATTTTGTAATTTTCTGTTGATCAAGCCAATGATTCTTTGAAGCAATTCCCAGTGGGGCTTGCTTTACATTTTTGGGGCATTCCAGTTCAGTGACAGCAGATGGAACTCATGGTTAAAATTTTACAAAGAGAGACAATGTAACGGGTTCTGGAAAGATAATAAGGCTGCATTCCATAGGCAAAGAAAAAAAAATTTTAAAATGCTAGAAGAATTCCCATTTGGAAGTAAAACCTGTACCCGGAGAATTGAGAAAGGACAGAGAATGGGAGAAGAAGGATGTTAACTCTTCCTTCATTAGAATGATGAAGTATTGCTTGCCCCAGAGATAATTCACTGAGAATAGAAATGCTCTATTTAATTTCTTGCAACATCTAATGTCCTTTTGGGGGGGGTAGAGAAGAAATAGCATCAATTTCTTCTGGCATCTGATACAGACCTTCAATATGGATGTGGTAATATTTGCTTCTCTGTGCAATTGTTACTGGGCATCATTTCTTTAAATATAGAACAAAATAATGGTCCTTTGTTAAAATAATATCAGGTATTAAGTTAATAGAAAAAGTTTGAGGTTACAAGTGTTCTCCTGATTTCATGAATTATACAGGACAGATATGTATAACCCATTCATTTATTTTATTTTTATTTTTTATTTCAGAATGTTGTGGGGGTACTCACATTTTGGTTACAGAATTTGCTTTTGTCTAGTTAAGGTCAGAGTTAAACATGTGTGCGTGTGTCATTCACCCAGAAAGTGTGCAACATATCTGTGCATTATATCTGCTGGGTGGGTATCTACCGATCCTCCCCCACCCGGCTACTTGAATTTCATTGAAATTTGCTTCCTTATGAGCACATAGGTGTGGATCAAGTAGTCCCAATTTAGTGTTGAGTACATATGGGATTTGCTTTCCCATTTCTGTGATACTTCATTTAGGAAATGGTCTATAAATCTACTCAGGTTGTTATAAAAGATCTACCATGAAATATTATAAAACAACTCAGCTCAGTTATTATAAGATGATGTTGACCTCATAGTCTGTTAGAAGAATCCATGATCGGCTCGGTGCCTGTGGCTCAATTGGCTAAGGCGCCAGCCACGTACACCTAAGGTGGTGGGTTCGAATCCCCAGCCCGGCCCGCCAAACAACAATGATGGCTGCAACCAAAAAATGGCCGGGTGTTGTGGCGGGAGCCTGTGGTCCCAGCTACTTGGGAGGCAGAGGCAGGAGACTCGCTTGAGCCCAGGAGTTGGAGGTTGCTATGAGCTGTGATGCCATTGCACTCTG
>CAUYQV010078219.1:0-10440 GCA_963574575.1 Galagoides demidoff
ACCTATGGTTCATCCTGTAAGGGTACATGTGAATCTCTCTAAATGTAGAACATAAATGTCTTAACACAATAACTAAGAAAAAGACATGAAGGCTATGTTAACCAGTTGGATGAAAGTATTTCAAATTATATACAGAAACAGTACACTGTACCCCATGATAGTATTAATGTACACTGTTATGATTTAATAAAAATAAATTAATTAATTAAATAAATTTAAAAATTTTAAAAAAAATTGCTTCCCCAGTCCCCCAGTTTGAAGGAGATGCCCTGGTGGACCTACAGCTCTCAAGTCTCCACAGTGGGTGTCAGTCTGCCCTTCCAGCCCTACAGGAGCAAGGGAATCCACTGTAGGGCCACAATAACTTCCACAGCAGAAACTATTCATGAAGCTTCCCCGGGTATTTTAACTAAATTAATCAAATACCTAACATAGCCAGGTCAGTTTTAACTTTTATGAACAATTATACAGAAGAAACATCAGCCATGTTCTACTTCAAACCACAAAAGATTCTTCTTAGAACTATAAATGATGCAGATGCCATAACAGGGCTTAAGTGAGCCACCTGCTCTTGTGTGGACCACTGAGGCTCCCTAACTATAAGCCCACGAGAGAGACGGGCACATGGCCTCTCTTTCAGGCATACAGCACTTAAAATAAAACAAAACAAAAACCCAAATGGAGTCCCTGAGATGCTTCCAGCTGCTGAACAGGAAATTAAGCTCTTATCCTAACTGAAACAGTCGAATTTGTTATCTATAAATAGTCTTGGAGAAACGAAGGTGGCTTGTTCTATACTAGTGCTTCTTATACCTTAAAGTTCACGTAGAGGTCCTGGGTGAATCGGTTTGGAATGAGGACTAGACTGGATTTTTCTAATAAGCTCCCAGGTGACGCTGATGCTGTTGGTGCTTAGACACAATTTAAATAACGCAGCTCTATCTCACAGGCTTCTGTGAAGGGGAATCTTCAAGGAAATTAAAGAACACAAAGGACGGCTTTCACCTGGTAATCAGGTGGCATGAGTAGCATTATTCCAAAGTCACCTCCCCGCAGCTTTAACGTGAAGTGCCCTCTCATCACCACAACTTACATCTCAGCATATATTTCTAATGAGATTATCATCCAAGTGGGTTGCCTGGGAATTATGCAGTAGTAAGTAATTCATCATGACCTGGCCCACCTATTCATTTCCTTGCTGTCCCACATGAGTCCCCAGACAAATCCTATAATCATAAGTCTGATGTGTGAGCTCCAGTTTGATGTACTTGTGAAGTAGCTATTCTGAGATATGAGCTTAATTTTTTAAAAATGACATAAAAGCTTTGATTTGTGAAGGAAGATTGCCATAGATAGCCAAGGAGTAAGACCAAAGCGGGGTGAGCAAACAAAAGCAACCCTGAACTACCTGCCAAAGAAAGGCCTCCTATGGGGGTCGCCCTAAGGTTGTACATAAGGCACCAAAGCTTGGTCCTTTTGGAGGAGACAAAGACAAAATATTCCATAAGTGACACTTAAAACGGGGTCTCCAAACTGAATCCTGGTGTTTCAAAGGATGTAGTAAAGACTGACTTGAAAAATGAGGAAATTACCCCCCAAACTAGAGTCCCCATAGTGTCACAAGATGCTGAGTGGCTGAAGATTAATAACTATTCTATTGCCAGGATAAACCCCTGGCAATGGGAGCCCCTCAGAGAACAGTGCCACACTGAAAAGCCATCCAAACCAAAAAGACACCCACGGCACTGCTTTACAACCAGCAAGGCAGATGCAGCCTCACGTGAGGAAAAGGGGCCTCACACGGTCACCACTTAGAGCAGGATGATGAGCTGAAACATCTAAGGATTCCAATGAGCTCAAAGATGCATGCAATGCTTCCAAGTAAAGGGGAAGCTGTTCTATGTTTCCAAGCACAATTTTAAAACTGAAAACTGAATTTCCACACGTACTTCTATTGATGTCATTAATAAAGAAAATAGCACAATGAATCTTCTGTAGACCTTTAGCAGGACCAAAAGCCAAAGGTCTTGGAGGGTTTGAGTTAACCAAGAAACTCTTGGAGCCATTTATTTTTACTGTTGCTTTGAGGCAGCCACTGGTGAACGTTTCACTTTTTGAAAGAGCAAAAACAAGGAAAATGACATTTCAGAGCCTCCTAGCTTGTTACCTCTCATGGCAACACAGGAGAAAAGCCTGAACAAAGCAGAGACTAGGCAAACTCTTGACTTTTGTCTTCCCTCACCGAACCCAACATAGCTATGAGGATCACAAATGGTGATGCAGGAACACAGAGAGACTGAGGGCTGTAGACACAGTAAGGTATCAATGGGTCAGCCAGCCCCAGCAATGGGGGGCAATGGAATCACTCCCAGCAGCTATATTTCCTGCTGCTTTTGCAAGCCTTCCAGTGAAAAGTAGGGGTCAAGTTCATGTCTGGAACCTGGTACTTTCCTAATAGTCTTCCTCAGACTATTGCAACATATCAGGAGAGAAAACAAGCTAATTTCTTTTCCAACGACTATTAATAAGACACATAAGATTCTAAGCAAGAAAACACTTTAACTATTTGCAACAGCTCAGACTAATAACAGCTGAATTCAGAGGGAACTGTGAAATTCTTCCAATATTAACTCTTGAGGTAGCCACAGTTCCTGCATCACCAGCACTATCAGGACCCCTGATACTGTGTGAAAGCTACACGGGGCGTTCAGTTCAAGAGCTCGGTCCACCTGCTGCGCCAAATCCAGAAAGACTGGAGGAGGATTGAGGTTGAAGACTCTGCTGTAATTCAGAGACATGGAAATAAACACAGAGAGTACATGATGGAGAGAGAAGATGAACAAGCAAGAAAGTTACTTTTGTGGAGCTCATGAAAAGCAGAGAGACTAGACAAACTCTTGACTTTTGTCTTCTCTCACCAAACCCAACATAGCTATGAGGATCACAAATGGTGACATCTTACAGTATGAAAGTTCACCAACTGGAAGGTTTTGAGGAAGATACGCATTTGAGGCATTTGTTCTCTTCTGGTGCCAGCAATGAGGACTCACTTTCTGAGTCCCTTGTTTTTCAAATTGAATTCCATCCCGTGACAACGACCAGGTCTGGTGGCTATTCAATTTGGGTCCATCTCTCTCTGGCGTATTCATCCTAGATTTTGTCAGAGGAAAACCTCAGATGCAACTAAGAAGGGTGTAGACTGGTTCTAAGTCCAGACGAGGTACTCCATGACACTCATCATACAAATGAAAAGGAACAAGCAAGATTATGTAGTTGCCCTATTCATTGAGAGGAAAATATTTTATGCTACATGTGAAAAATCAATAACAGGTTCCTTGGCCCTAGGCCACTTATAATAGAAACAAGGTTGAGAATCTATTGTGACAATGTCCAAATAGATGCTCTGAATTTTATGGTGGACATGAAAGCAACTACTAAAACCCTGTCATCTAATAAATCTAGAGATACAATGGTTGTTGCCATTGGTAGCCCTACATAGCAGGTGACACATTGTAAAACAGTTAAATGTGTGATTCTAAAAGACTCAGACCTGTACACTTGCAGGCCTGAAATCCTCTCAGTGAAAGCGGCAGACTTTCTCTTTGTTTAGTAGAAACTTAAAATCATTTTAAAACGATTTTGCCTTTTTAAAGTTAGATAATTACATACTGATTTTGTTAGACTTGCTTCTCCCGTGAGCCAAAATATATCCAAATTCCAATTGCTTTTGAAATAAAATTATTGAAAAGGGGCCTCCTTAGTTTTAGTTAACTAGATGTGCTGTACTTAATGTTGATCTCGAGCCATGATTTTTCAACTGGTGTGCTGCCCTCTCTGACAAGTTGACAGTTGAAGAAAGGATTAACAGTAATGCAAACCACCCAGAATAAAACAGGTCACCCTGAATACTTACATAGCTTCAATCTTTCTAATCATATCAGAATTTATCATATATATTTAATTTAATAGAATCATAGATAGCTAAGTGAAGTCATTTTTCCCCTTAAAGCTCCTCTTGGTCTTATTTTTCTTACTGTAATAGAAGCTGCTTGGAGCGAGGAACCGTGATTGATTCTCAAGGTTTAATTCTCTGTATTATTACATTGTTGACTGCATTATTTTTTCATCATGCTTTCCCAGGAAATCATGCTTTGCTAAAGCCTGATGCATTCTTAAATGACTTCTGCCTCACCAGATTCCCCGTGCCCTTGTAAAATTTCGATGAGCTGATTAATCGGCTTAAAATATTCAAGTCCAAAAAAGGCAGAAGAGAACAACTTACTCTGAGAACCTGTTTTAATGGCATTTACCTTCAGAAGCCCAATTCTAGTCATTCCTTGCTCCTGTAAGCTCCATGACACAAGGACCACAGGGGTCTATTTTAGCCTGATCTTCTCAATACTTTTTGTCTTTTTCGCACATAGTAGATACCAACATATACTTCTTATATGTACAATTAAGCCTTTCGTACCACCCAGGAAAACACAACCAGAAAGAATCACTGAAGTCTCCTCACAGTCCTATGGCTCTTATCTCCATGTTCAGTTTCTCAACTGTGATTAGGCCCTTTAGACCTTCAAAATTAAAGTGTCAGCATAACCCATACTCCCTCGGAAGAATCCTCTGATTCGGATTCATATAAGAATAAATTTTATAACAGGTTTAGATGGTAGCTCTTACAATTCAAGTTCATAAAAATTAACAAAATACCACCTTTTAATTCTTCAAGTGGCACATACAAATAAATTTGAAAAATACTCAGTCGCCTGCTATATCCAAAGTTTGTGCGGCTTGTCACAAGTGTTGGCATGCTTGTGACCCCTGGGCAGGCCATCCCTTTCTGAATTTGGAATACACCACCATCTAATAGATAATTCAACGTTTGCTTGGAAAATCTGACAGAGCAGCAAAAGGTATTAGCTCCAGTTAAAGGTGCTTTCTTCCATCCAGCAGGAAGAGCCCGATGAACCACTCTTCCTCTTTGGAGGGATAGTCTTGCCAAACTTCCGGAATATCCACATTTGAGTGAAGACTTTCTCTTTCAGACAAGGTGGGCAAGACACTGGTAAATCTTTGACATTCCTCTTTCTCTGATGTTATGGGTTGAACCAAAAGACATGACGAAGAGCCTTCCAAGAGAGTATGGCTCTGCTGACAGCGGGGTTCCAGACTTCTAAACCTTCCAGTCATGAGAGAAGAAATTTCTGTTGTTTTAAGCCACTTAGCCTATTGCTGTTGCCATTACACCAGCCAGAGGAAACTAATAAAGCATGTGCTTTCTGTTTCATATATTTTCACTGTAGAATAATAGGGATTACCTATTTCATGGCTGTTATTATGTATGAATCTAGTTCTATTCTAGTGACACCTAGGAAGGCACAGTTCTTTAATATATATACTTCCCTCCAAAAAGGTTCTCTGAAAGCCATATCCCTCATCCTCCTCCTTAGCAGAATATTCCTTCTTCTGTTGTTTTGGAATCTTTTCAAGAACATAAATGGCTCTCTTCTCTTTGTTAGGCCTATTAATTTTTTGATTCAAAATCAAACTGAGATATATTTTCAGCTACATGAGGCAGAGATCAGCCAAAAGTGTTTTTCTAAACCCACCCTTACTGTTTAAAATAATACTGAGTGACAATTCAATATTACCCACACTGTTCTCCTCCTCCTACTGGCGAGAGATTTACTCCTTTTTCAAAGACAAGCATTGTGGATACCTGATAGAAAGGGAAGAAAAAACAAATTTCCCCAAAGCCAATATTCAAGAGCTCAATTTACTATCTGTTTCAAGGGGGTTAGGCATTCTGATATCTTTGGATTACTAAGGGTAGAAAATATGCGTGGAGACGACAGCTAAGTTTAGGTTTTGTTTTTTCCCATGCAAGGCACTGAGAGGCATTCTTTGCACCACCATTTTCTACTAGAAACTCTAACAAGCCACCTAATTTCTAAACAGAGAGAAAAATCATTTAAAAATATGGCAGAACACAACATCCTTGGTTCTTTTTCCTTAAAGCAACAAATACACATTTTCTCCAGGCGTGAAGTGTTTAGCGCAGGGGCATCCAACCTGCAGACCACATGCACACTATTTTGCTTGTCTGTAGTGTCAGACATCCCAGAAAGTATACAGAGACCGTTCCTTGCTCATCAGCTTTCAGTTAGTGTTGTGTGTTTGCTGTGTGGCCCAAGGTAACTCTTATTCTTTTAATGTATGACAGAAAAGAAAATAGGTTGGACATCCCTGAGTTAGAGCATTGTTATCCACACTTCAGGGACAATGGTACCAATTTTCCAAAGAGAAGGAACAATGATCAATGGCCAAGTTCCCAGGGCTCTCAGCCCAGTGCCAAGACTGTCCAAGGGTTTTCCAGAACATCTGAACTAACTTTATGTCCCATATACTTGTCCTACCACACCAAAGACCTGACACTGCTTATACCTACCTGTTCATAAGACATGTATCATGAAGGGGGTAGGTACTCCTTTCCATAGCTCTAATACCTGACAGTGGGTGTCATTTATTAGTTGAATGAATTAACAAATGTTTCAGTAAACCGATCTCTAAACCAAATGGAAAGTCAGAGTCCTGAGTCAGTTTCCAGTGACTAGACAACTTTATTCATGGACTATTACTGGTTACATCTTCTATTAATGGGATGCCCTTCCACAGTGGAATGACTTGTTTTTCCTTTGTTATTTTTTTTTCTTACTTTGATTTGTGCCTTTCTACAACTAGCACATCAAATCAAACTGGATCACTTTTACCCTAGGTCAAACTCATTTCCTGACCATACGATTGGTCACTGCAAATTCTCCTATTCAGGCTTTCCTCAAAATTGAGTGAAAGCTCAAGTATGTATCAAGCATCTAGTAGAGGAGCATTTTGTAAGTGTTGTGAAACCTTTAAGATAAGATCACTACACCCAAGGCACTGACAATCCGCCTTTGAAAACCTCAGTAACAATAAAAGATTTCAATCAAAAATTCAGATAATGGCTCTTTGGAACAGAATTTGGGTTTAAAAGACTTATCTTCTCAATTCTTCATTGTAGTTTAAACTCGATTCAAGCACAACTATCTACAAAAAGCTTTCCCAGAGCACACAGGCTCTAACACCATACCCCAGACTCCAGCACCCAAGAGGCTCCTCCTGAGATGATTTAATGGAACGAGAACAGCCAAACTCTGCCTGAACAAACTGGAGGTAGAATCCTGGTTCTATCCCCATTAAGTCTGTGACTTTGAAAAGTTAATTAATTTTTCTTAGCTTCAGCTTCCTCATCTGTAAAATTGGAAGAATAATGTTTGCTGCACAAAATTACTATAAGACAAAGTAATGTTTTCACCTAACCAGCCACAGAAGATTTTTTTTACAACTGTTCATTTTCTTTCCCATTAAAATGTGTTTCCTAGTACCACTGAGAGTCTGCATCTTAGTAATCTGGGCATGTCACATGCCTTGGTCCTGTCTCCCACTGAAGCTATATCCATTAAGAAAGGAAACAACCTCTTAAAATCTCCAAAGTACCCATGGCCAACTCTATCCCTTTTCAGATAAAAATTGGAAGGATAAAAGACTTCATCTGAAGTAGCTAGAGCCAACAATAAACCCAGAATGTGGGATAACGAAGTTCATGTTCATCGCCGTAGATAAAGTTGAAAAATCAGCCACCCGTGTGTCCTTACTTCTAGTAAACAACTTTTTCTCTGCTGAAGAACTCTATTTTCATCCCATTTTCTTTTGTATTGCTAAGCAACATCATGTACCCCCAGTTCTATTTCTGATTCTGCGTTTATAGTCACAGACACCTACAAAGTTACATCCCACATGCTGGAGTATTTTTAGGTGTCATTTGTGAGCAGTCATATGTGCTATCAAGTGCCCCAAGTCACAGTGATGATGTTTTGTACTTGCACAGAACTTACCTTCACTGGCAAACGTGACACCAACTTTTTTCTCACTAATTCTCTGACTCCTGAACTATTTCACGAGGCCACCCCCCATGCTCGTACTGTGAAGACAGTTGGTTTGCCTAAGGCTACACAACACAGAAGCAGCAACTCAGAGCAAAGGCCAGTTTCCCATCCGCCTTTCAGCTTTGAGACCACTGATGTGTGATGGGCCTCAGTTTACTTATCTGTCAAATGCAGAGATTGGCCTTGTCTCTATACTCCACGCATCTACAATTACATATCTAACACCTCATGCCCCATGAGAGATTTTCATGCTTCCTAGTGACTCACACGCTTCTTTTACCGACTAATTTTGAAAATGGAAACAAATGGAAATTTGTACCAGGTTTAATAAAAGCTGATGAACATAAATGGGAGGCCAGGGAGATAACAGTATTCAGAGGTGTCCTTTGAAAAGGACAAAGTAGAGGATTAAAAGAAGGTATTCTCGGCTCAAAGCTTTTATTTCCATCTTCATCCCCATCTTCATTCCCCAGGTAACCTTGCTAAGTATCTCTGAGTATTGAGAAGAAGCTGCCCCCAAACACCAACAGTTACTGTGCCAGAGGCTCAGAGAATCACCGGAGTGTAAAGCCCAAGGACACCTAAGAGACTGATTAGTAACCAGGAATGACCAAAGGAACATTGCAGAGGAAGGCGGCAGGTAGGGCCTGAGGATTGGGGTGAGTGTGAGGACCGTGGCCTGGAAGCCACACCCAAAGGTTCTGCTTCCCAAGTGGCCAGAAGAACCGTGCGGAGGGCGTCAGCGGGAGCTGGAGAAGGGAACCGGGAAGAGCAGGGGCAGTCGGAATCATCCATGCCCCTGCGACTTTCCTGGGTTTTAATGTGGTTATTTTATATACTCATATCTGATCTTGTTCCCAAAAAAGTCTTAAGGGAGTTTACAACGAATCATACAATACAGCAAGTTTACATAAACTTTAGAAAGGAAAAAAAAAAAAAGTAAGGCAGAGGAAATACAATGGTGGGCGGTATGTTGTTGTAACCCAGTTTCTGTGGCACTGCAGAGAAATGCATATTTATACATTTTAAACAGCTCAACTGCAATGCTGTGGCAGGAAGCATGGGGCTTTGCACAGCTCCTGGCACATAAATACTCCGCTCAGAGTAATTACTATGCTTGCTTTTGGTGTTACCATTAGCCCAAAGTCTGTTTTTTTCCCTAACAGACTCTCAAAATAAGAGGTAAAATTTGTCCCCATGGAAAATTCCCTTCTCTGTCCTACCTATTTCCCTGTCTTTCCACTTCCTTTTGGTCCTGACATGTCTAACTTTGCAAATAGTGAATAAAAACATAATGAGGCCTCAGGGTCTTGGAACCAATAACTACACTGTTAGCAATATAATAACCAGTTCTTAGCAAGGCTGTGAAATTGGCTGCATTTCTTGTCTTTTTTCTGGGTGTTCTTTTTCTTCACCTTTTCTCCTGCATTGCATGACCTCATCTATAGCATACCTTAGACTCTGTTCTACACCACCAGTATAAAAGATATCCCTTGCCCTCAAATAGTATAAATAGCTCACATTAGTTAAGTCCTGGAAGGGCTACATTCTCAAATGAAGCAAAGACTTAAAGGGCTTAAGTTTCTAAAGAAAATTCAGTTGTCCATGGGTAAAGGAGTATGGGAGACATTTTTTATTTTTAGAGAGAAAGAGGAAGGAAGTACATTTTCAGTCATTTTTCATTGATTATAGCACAAAGGCAGAATACTAACTAAATGTATAAGCCAAATATACCTAGTGCCAAGTGGCATGGTTTTAATTAAAAGTAATAACATTTTTTATTTCTGCAATTTTATAAAATAGAAATAAATTTAAATCTATAGGGAGGGATATAACTACATACATAGTGTACAGTTAAAAATCTTTAAAATGCTTTGGTCCAGTGTGATCATTTCCACTCTCCTCCAGATGCCAATGCTTCCCCCAAAGTCCTCTCCCTCGAGCCCAAACAAAACCATCCCCATAACCTTGACTCACTGGCCCCTTCTGCCTCCAAGGGGGTCTTTCCTTTTTCTCCTGCTTGAAATTTCTAGCTTTATTCCAAGTTTTTAGCTCTTTCTATCCATCAGCATTATTAACATAATGAAAGCCCAACAACCGGGCAAGTAGACAGTAAAAAGTCCCTTTTAAAGGAAAAGGAAGAAAGAGGACGATATCTAGCCTTAATCCAAAGGTAAAATTGGCATTACCACTGAAGAAAGAAGAGAGAGGAAGGGTCATGGACGAGGACCTCCCAGAACTGGGAACACAACACATAAGTTATTCTACCAACTGCATCAGGAAAGGAGGGGGCAGGAGTGATATTACTAAGGTGTCAATTTCATTTTTGAGAAAAATTAAAAGCTCTGACCATTAGCTGGAAGGTACAAGCAGGCATGGCTTTTAATAAAGGAGCATGTACAGCCATACTAGAGTGCGTTTTTCAGACAATATACGCAATCCAGCACATCTCTCTGAG
>CAUYQV010078222.1:0-11458 GCA_963574575.1 Galagoides demidoff
CATTTGATCTTTGATAAGCCCATCAAAAATATAAATTGGGGGAAAGATTCCCTATTTAACAAATGGTGCTGGGAAAATTGGTTGGTGACTTGTAGAAGACCGAAACTGGACCCACAACTTTCTCCATTAACAAAAATTGACTCTCACTGGATAAAAGATTTAAACTTAAGACATGAAACTATAATGATTCTTGGTGAGAGTGCAGGAGAAATACTTGAAGAAATTGGCCTGGGAGAATATTTTATGAGGAGGACCCGCAACACCAAAAATACATTAATGGGATCTGATCAAACTAAAAAGCTTCTGCACAGCCAAGAACAAGCAAGCAGACAGCCCTTAGAATGGGAGAGGATATTTGCAGGTTATGCTTCAGACAAAGGTTTGATAACCAGAATCCACAGAGAACTCAAATTTATTAATAAAAAAAGAACAAGTAATCCCATTTCATTGTGGGCAAGGGACTTGAACAGAAGCTTCTCTGAAGAAGATAGGCACATGGCTTACAACACATGAAAAAATGCTCATCATCGTTAGATGAATTTGCATTTCATCTTTAGAGAAATGCAAATCAAAACCACTTTGAGATATCATCTAACTCCAGTAAGAGTGGCTCACATAACAAAATTCCAAAACTACAGATGTTGGCATGGATGTGGAGAAAAGGGAACACTTCTGCACCACTGGTAGGAGTGCAAGCTAATATGTTCCTTTTGGAAAGAAGTATGGAGAATTCTCAGGGATCCAAAAGTTGACCTGCTGTTTGATCCTGCAATTCCTCTACTAGGTGTATATCCAAAAGACCAAAAGTCACTTTATAATAAAGATATTTTCACCAGATTGTTAATTGCAATTCAATTCATAATAGCCGAATCATGGAAGAAGCCCAAGTGCCCATCGACTCATGAATGGATTGATAAATTGTGATATATGTATAGCATGGAATATTATACAGCCTTGAAAAAGTTGGAGACTTTACCTCCTTTACGTTTACATGGATGGAGCTGGAACATATCCTATTTAGTAAAGTATCTCAAAAATGGAAGGAAAAATATCCAGCGTACTCAGTACTATTATGAAACCAATTTACAATCACTCACAACTATGGCCCAGGATGAAGGAGGGAGGGGGAATAAGTGAGGAGGGGGGAAGTCAGATTGAGGGAGGGTGAATAGTGGGATCACGTCTATAGTGCATAATGCAAGGGTACATGTCAGATCTATTAAGTACAGACTATAAATGTCTAAACATGATAAGTAAACAAGATGAGATATATATTAACCAGCATGATGTAAGCATTCCTAATTCTATATGAAATCAGCACATTGTACCCCATAAATGCATTAATGTATATATAAAAAAAGAACTTTAGCAAACAAAAGTCTTTAGCAAGAAGAAATCTATAAGAAAGATAAGATTAGGGAATAAGTAGAAAGAAAAAAAGAGAGAAAAGAAATATATAAGAAAGATAAGATTCGGGAATCAAACAAAAGACCTTTAGCGAACAAAAGCTGTTAACAGGCTTGGCGCGCCAGCCACACACACCTAAGGTGGCGGGTTCGAATCCCCAGCCCGGAACTGCCAAACAACAATGACGGCTGCTACCAAAAAATGGCTGGGCGTTGTGGTGGGCACCTGTAGTCCCAGCTACTTGGGAGGCTGAGGCAGGAGACTTGCTTGAGCCCAGGAGTTGGAGGTTGCTGTGAGCTGTGATGCCATAGCACTCTACCCAGGGGGATAGCTTGAGGCTCTGTCTTAAAAAAAAAAAAAAAGCTGTTAGCAAACAAAAGAAAAAGGGAGAGGAGAAATATATAAGAAACAAAAGGGACAGAGAAGAATAAGAAGACTTTGGCAAGTAAAAGTATCAAGGGGAAGAAGAAATAGATAAGAAGTTTAACAAGAGGGAGTAGACAAAGGGGAACTTGGGGCTCTCCCGGCACTTATGGGAGACCCACCTCTTGCAGGCGTGTACCTCAATCTGTGTCCCAGCTATTTTTATTTGCAAGGTGACGTGGCCTGGGTCACTGACTGAAAGGGGAAAATACACTCGGAGAAAGTGAAACCTTTTGGCAAACGGCAAGAGGAAATAGTGTAGCCAAAGGGGAATAGCACTTGGAGTCAGTGTGACCTTTGGCCCCTAAACCAAACCAAACCAAAAAGGGTACATTACTCAGAGTAAGTGGACCTCTGGCAAACAGTAATTTCTTGAAACAAACATTAGAAAACAAACATTAAAAAACAAGAGGGGAAGTCACTCAGAGTCAGTGAACCTCTGAAAAAAGAAACAATGAATAATCTCTTGACCTTAGAGTTGCAACAAGTTGAAACAGTTAGGTCCCCATAAGGTTGCCCATTGTCAGCAGGAAGCAGTTTAGACTGGTCATCGCCCCCTGTCCCTTCAAGGCAGTCAAAAGTTCTATTTGGAAGGTAAGGATGGAAAAAAAGCAGGAAAAAAAAGGAAGACAAGCCAGAAAGACCTTTGGAAAAAAAAGAAAGACAGGGGCAGCACCTGAGGCTCAAAGGAGTAGGGCACCGGCCCCATATGCTGGACTTGGTGGGTTAAAACCCAGCTCTGGCCAAAAAAAAAAAAAAAAAAAAAAAAAAGAAAGGCAGGTCAGAAGAAGAAGACCTTTGGCAAAAAGCAGAGAAAAGAAAGGCAGCTGAGAGAAAAAAGCAGGATTCAGATAGAAGACCAGTTTAATGGTCCCCCAGTTAAAACTATCTTAAAATACACAAAAGGGGGGAATATGTAGGAGACACCTGAAAAGAAACACCTTGGTAATAAGGGAATGGGGAAGGGATTGGTCTCTCATTAAAGAGCACGAGAACACGTAGCACATAAGAGCATGAGAGAACATACATCATTGCTTGGTAGTCTCCACACCTGTGGTATAAATACCCACGGCATCACTTCTATAAAGAGCCGTGAGAGAAGCTGGTCGAAGCTCTTACTAGGCCCCTACTAGGCTCCTACTAGGCTCCCACTAAGACTGACTGCTGCACCTTTGAGGCACCCTGGCACTTAGGAGGAGCCATACCCCGAGCGAAATGCACAGCAGTCCACATCCTGGCAGTTTCATGAGCCAGCGACCTAGCATCCCGGCTCCAATAGTTGGGACTTCAGGACACTTGATTGGTTAAGGTCATTTATTTTATCATGATGCATACATCTTTGAACTTAGAGAATTATGTGTGGATTTAAGGAATCTGAAATTTCTCTGGAATAACACAGGTGCACTTTTTATCAAGTAGTTTAATTAGCCTTATCAGTGTCACTGGGCCACTCTCCCCTTTTCTAAGTGACTCTACATAGGCTCTAATGGGACTTTGTGTTAGATGACTTGCACCCCAGAGGGAATGCATACCCTTATCCTTTTGTCCTGATAGTCCTTAACCCTTGCTGAGATCAGTTTACTCTTCTATAAAATGGGAATAATGATAATATTCCCCACAAATTGTGTAATAACCAAGATGCAAAGTTCTTGGTAGGTAAATGAAGCTGTTGTTATTATTGGAAATGTAGTAGGGTCTCAGTATTCTGTGCATTGATAGGTCTTTATTTTATTTCTGTAATTTATACCTCTTCATATATGTGAATGCCCTTAAATTTCAAGAGCAAACATGACATGACTCTAATGAAATTATTTGGTTCTTTAGTGTGATACATTTCTTTGAAATAGGAATGTAGAGGCTGAGGCAGGTGGATCACCTGGCTCAGGAGTTCAAGACTAGGCTGAACAAGAGCAAGACCCCATCTCTACTAAAAATAGAAAAATTAGAAAGGTGTTGTGGCAGGCACCTGTAGTCCTGGCTATTTGTGAGGCTGAGGCAAGAGGATTGCTTGAGCCCAGGAGTTTGAGGTTGCTGTGAGCTATGATGCCACAGTACTGTACCCAAGGTGACTGAGTGAGATTCTGTCTCAAACAATAATAGTAATAATAAAAAAATTCTAATGGCTACCACCTTTCTGTTAACCAACATATAGTGAATCTTCAAAAAAAGACAAAAACAAAAGGACTGCAAATGTCAAAGTCTCCCACACTGAAATGTAGTGGCTCAGTCCTAGCTGTCTGTGACCTCCAATTTATGGACTCAAGTGATTCTCTTGCCTCACCCTCTCAAGTAGCTGGGACTACAAGTGTGCACCACCAAGCCCAGCTAACTTTTTAATTTTTTGTAAAGATAGATTCTTACTGTGTTGCCTAGGCTGGTCTTGAACTCCTGCTGTCAAGCAATCCTTCTGCCTCAGCCTCCTAAAGTTCTGGGATTATAGGCATGAGCCATTGTTCCTGGTTAGTGTTTCCTTTTATTTTACACATTGAAAACCAAATACAGGCTTGGCATCTGTAGCTCAGTGGTTAGGGCACTAGCCATGTACACCAGGGCCAGTGGGTTTGAACCTGGCGTGGGCCTGCTAAACAAACAAACAAACAAACAAACAAACAAGCAAACAAACAAACAACAACAAAAATAGCCAGACATTGTAGCCAGTGTCTGTAGTCCCTGCTACTAGGGAGGCTGAGGCAAGAGAATTGCTTGAGCCCAGGAGTTTGAGGTTGCTGTGAGCTGTGATGCTACAGCACTCTACCGAGGATGACAAACTGAGACTCTGTCTCAAAAATAAACAAACAAACAAAAAATAGGGTAGGTCAAGTAATAAAACCAAATATATTTGTTATTATTTTGTGAATTTGTATGTCAATCAACCTCTCTGGGTTTCAGATTCCTTCTCTGAAGACAAGAGTCAGACCAGATATGTGGACTGGTGGACTGTCTATTTTCCAGCTAAGTTTGGTTCGGTTAAGCACTACCATACTCATAACATTAACTAGATGCTACACTGTCATCTTTAATATGCTTGAAGACAGTTATTAAGTTGCTTCTCATCCTTTTGTTATCAATTACAGGAAATTGTTGGGAGTCTTTGTTTCTATTTTACATATTCTTAGTCTGTATAATGAGTCTCAAAGCTTCTTGTTCTAAATCTGAGTAGCCTAATGGCTTGAGAATAGGGGTGATGTTTTAGGAAAGGTGACCCTGCAGTCTTTAAATTGTCTCCAGGAAGAGCCAGGAACGCTGAGTCAAATTCTACAAGTGAATCTTCTCTAGGACTGGGGATGTGACTTTGTCATATACCTGTAAGTTCAGAAATACAAGTGAATCATTTCCAAGAACACATTACTCCAAAGGGCAGAAAGATGTATCAGTATGGGAGGTTCACAAAGCCTGTGTTTGTGAGAAAATTAAAGTGTGTACAAAGAGAGTGTATCAGGAGAGGAAATACTTTTGATCTGTCATTTATCAGTTCAGGAGGAAGGGATAGGAAGCCTGATTCCACTTACAGCTAGGTCATCAAAGATGTTCACTATAGCAATTTAAAATAGCCAAGAAAAAGAAAGATAGCAACATTAGGGGTTTGTTAAACAATTTATAATATAGTTATAGGATAGAATATTATGCATCAATTACAAATGATGTTTATAAAGAATACTTAAATGACATGGAGAAATGTTCTAGATACAGGTAACAGTAAACATATATTGAAAACCGTAAGTAAAACATGATATTAAATATATACAAATGTTATTTGACAAACAGATGCAAGGCAATGTACCAGAATATTAACAGTTTTTACATTAGGGTGGACAGAGTACAGATAAATCTTGGTTTTTTTTTTTTTTGAGACAGAGCCTCAAGCTGTCCCCTGGGTAGAGTGCTGTGGCATCACAGCTCACAGCAATCTCCAACACCTGGGCTCAAGCGAGTCTACTGCCTCAGCCTCCCAAGTCGCTGGGACCACAGGCGCCTGACACAATGCCCGGCTGTTTTTTGTTTTTGGTTACAGCCATCATTGTTGTTTTGGTGGGCCCAGGCTGGATTCGAACCCGCCACCTTAGGTGTATGTGGCTGGCGCCTTAGCCACTTGAGCCACAAGCGCCGAGCCGATAAATCTTGTTTTAATGCTTACATTTTTCTAAATTTTCTCTCTGTATATCTCACAGTTATAGTCAGAATGAAAAGCAATACAAGTTATGTTTTTTTAAAAAAAACCACATCCACAAAACCCCAGTCTAGGGTTATAAAGCTTAGATAATCAGGAAAGAAAAGAAAAAAAATTACCGGAAAAGTTATGAAACAGTCATTGAGTGTGAGATACTGATATAGGCACCAGAACGGGAGAGGAAAATGGCCACACTGGGGTTCAGGGAGGTGGCTCTAGGTCTGGAGATTCTGCTTTGAAGCCTCCCTTTGTGCCCTATTACTTAAACCTTGAACGACATAGATAGTCAAGGCACCAAAGTGCTTTTGGTGGCCTTATGGTCTTCCTGAGAACTTAATTTTTTTTGTCTTTCCCTTTGCCTAGGGAACCTCATCCTGATACCCAAGCTGGCTCGATGCTCATAAGAGGAATGTGTTTTGCAAAGTTCCTAGAAGTGAGTTGGGGTAAGATTGGGGTAAATGAAGCACTGAATAGTCAGTGCTCCAGAGGGCCACCTTATGTCCGGCGCAGATGTTAAGTTCCTAATGTTTATAACTCCTTCAAACACCTTGGTAGATGTTTCTCAACTTCTCAGTATAATTTTTTTTCCTTTCTTTTTTTTTTGAGATAGAGTCTCCCTCTGTGTCCTGGGTAGAATGCCATGAGGTCATAGCTCACAGTAACCTCAAAGTCTTGGACTCAAGTGATCCTCCTGCCTCAGCCTCCCAAGTAGCTGGGACGTACAGGCACTCACCACAATGCCTGGCTAATTTTTCTATTTTCAGTAGAGATGGGGTCTTGTTCTTGCTCAGGCTGATCTCGAACTCCTGAGCTCAAGCAATCCACCCGCTTCCTCCTCCCAGAGTGTTGGTATAACAGGCCTGAGCTGCATCCGGCCTCACTAGAATTCTTATTGTTGTCTTTTCCACAATCTATCCTCATCCTATGAAAATCTCACCACTGCAAGAGGCTTTTTTCCTTCTTCAGCACACTTTATCTACCCTTAGAACTCCACCAGATTTTGAACACCATCAACAGAGAATAATTCTCAGGAGCCCATCATATAGTGATAGACACTATTTTTCAAGGAAAAAAAATAAGTCTAAGAGTCAGCCAAGTGCAGATGTGTACCTGTCGTCCCAGCTACTCAGGAGGCTGAGGTGGGAGGATTGGAGATCAGCCTGGGCAACATAGGAAGACCCTGTCTCAAAAAAAAAAAAAAGCCTAAAGTCATCAAAACAATGTAATATCCTGTATGAAATGCTGCAGTCACGGTGCCTTGTAGTTTCCTTCCTTCATTGTGTGCCCTTAAGGGAAGTAAGTTGGTGGTGACCGTAGATGACAGAGCCTGTCAGCTTTGGCACAGGTGTCTTCAGTTCACTTCACACTTTGGGTTCCTCAGGAGGGGGGGCTGGAGCCCTCGCCCACCTTTAGGACAATGATGTTCAGGCTGCTCCTGGCTCTCAACATATTCTCCTCATTTCAAGTAACAGGTAAATAATTTTAATTTCTTTCCTCTTCTAAATTTGTTTCTTGAGGTCTTGTGACCAGCTTGGTTTATTTTAAATTTCAAACAATCTGTGAAATGTAGACATTTGAGTGTAGTTCTGTTCTCATGTGGTGACTTCAGACTTAGAAACTGATTCTCAGACTATAGAATTTTAACAAAATAAATTTGGACATAAATAAAATTTATTTAATTATTAGTCAATGGTGTCTCAAGAATTTTAAACTTATATATATATATGCTTTTTTTTAATTTAAGAAAACTGCTATTAGTAAGTTGGTTCTGAAAACTCTGAATTTAGGCTGCCTGGGTTCACATCACTGATCCAATTCTTACTAGCTAAGTTTAGGTGTCTAAAAACTCTAAGCCTATCTTAGATCTAAGTTTAGGTGTCTAAATTCTCTAAGCCTATCTTCTTATCTGTAAAATGGGAATGATAATGAGCTTCATCTTGAGGCCATTGTGAAGATAAAATGAAATAATCCGTGTGATATCCTTAGCTTAGCCAGTGCTCGGCTAGCAAAATAAATCTTGGTTATAATTTACTATGTCTACCCAAATTGAATGAGGATCGAAATGAATCCTAGGGTCCCCACAGAAGTGGGTACAATACAAGTATTAATAAATTAGTTTTCTTTTACAATTGGCTGAGTTTTCCTAGATTAAAATTCTTGAAGTTCCTCAATGGTGATGGAGAGGATAATATCTCTAACGCTTACAGAGCACTCACTCCGAGAGCACTTACTTCTTCTGAGTAGAAGGTGGGTATTGCAGTAACCCCGTTTAGATGAAGAGACTGAGGGGTAGGCATGGCAAGCAATTTGCCTAAAGATGTACAGGCATCAGTTATCAGAGGCAGTCTCACCCCAGAGCTGGTTCTCTTGCCCACTCTGGTATTCTACCTACCATGATATTGTGGGTATAATTTCATAGACCTGGGTAAATCCAGGGTTAAATCATCTTTGGAGAAATTGTGATTCCCAACAGAAAGAACTTATTATTTTGGTGGTCTGGAGTAAGATATTCATTCAGCTTATTCTCTGAGAAGGGTCCCACTTGGCTCAGAAATTGTACTGATAGGGGCTAACAGGCATGTTTAAGTAAAGACAGGTATTTTTCTCAAAAGGTACACTGAGAAGCCAGTATCTTCAACTTTATTTCTTATTTGTCTTGGAGGTCCAGAGATTGCATAATTTGTTATTGTTCTTAAACATTATGTGCATATACCCCAAAGAGTATAATTTCCTAGCCTGCAGAAAGATAATAGTTGCATATCCATTCATCTATTTCATGGTGTGATGTGCCAGGGAGCCCAAATTGTGTCTATTTATAAAAGGTGTTGATGTGATGAAAGACATGAACTTGTGCTAACTTATTTCCCAGTATTTGGTACCGAATATTTAGAGCTACCAAATAAATTCTAAAAAAACCTCTATAATTTATTTAAGAAATATCTTTAACATTTATTTTTAAGGGATCTTTAAAATTTATTGTTAGAGAATATAGAGAAGCCTCTCACCCCAACTGAAAACTATTTAAAATTGGTAATTGTATACAAAATACTTTCCTGATGTGCTTTCTGGACACCTACGTCTCATTAATTCATTCACTCCCTTTTGGAGATTTTTTTGGTAAGGGTCCCCTTCCCCTTAACAAATACTTTTAATATTTTTTTCCTTAGAACATTATTATAGGGTAGATAGCTAAAGAAGCAGTCGGTGAGTTCACACACGTGAAGCCTTTGTTTTCTACTTTGAGATCCATTTACTTTTCAAAGATCAACTCGTTTTCCTAATAACTTTCAGGATTTGAGGCTGAGTGGCTAATGAAGAAGGAAAGGGATTGGGGTGGAGGGGACACTTTTGAAATGACTCTTTTCAGTGAGAAAACTTAAGAGAAAGAAAATCATTACAACGTATAAAAATGTATGATCCGTACTACTCAAATGGTGCAAAGCTTTCTGTGTGGTCTTTGTTTTTGTCTCTGTAGTTGCCCTGCATTAAGAAATTATCACTAAGGAAACTCCCTGGTCAAACTGTAAGTGTCCTCCCTGGGACAGTGAGAAACGCCTGTAACAGCTATGTTGAGATGTGTGTGTGTACGTGCATGTATGAACAGTTTCTTTCCCCGTGAATTTAATAATTCTCACTTATTGGTTCACAGCATCACTTAAAATACTTATGCTATTATAGAAAGATCTTATGGCTAGATTGAAGTAATATGATTAAGAAAGAGTGCCAAATCTTTAACTTAGACGAGTCCTTTGCTAAAGTCATGTGTTTTTTATGAGAGTCGAATACTTGTGTGACTGAGATCCATCACCAGAGAGGACTTTGTTGGACTTTGGAATATGAGCCCAGCTTGGAAGTGCGGGCTCTTACAAGAAAAAAGATTTGGGATTGATGATAGGCACATGCGCGTACTACATAGCATGGATTACATTTTTTAGACACTATTGGTTATTTTTCAGTAAGCTAACCAGCCAGTATGAAGCCACAAATCAGGACAATACCGCTTACTTTTCCACAAGGGTGTTCCTTTTCATTTCTCCCCAAACATTAGCAAATAAAGTGTCGAAAAGACCAGTTGGGATACAGTTATTCTGCTCACACTGCTACATTCCCCATAGCCCTTCCTTTTCTGAGAGAGACACAGAAGGCAGGGCAATAATTGGCATTTAATGAAAAGTCATAAGGAAAGCAAAGTGATTAGAGACTTTATTTGTATTTCAGTGTTCAGCAGAGGACTCTGCTGAGGTAGCTGTCTGCAGAATAAAGTAATTCCCTTCTCACAGTTGAGTGATGCTATAGGGCTGTGCCTGGGAAAATAGGACAAAAAGGAAAACTTTGAAAAACCAATAGATTGCTGTATTTACACAACCCTTAGTACACTGTGGCCAGTTTTGCTGACTTACAAAATTGCCTGGGTGTTTTGTCAAGTAAATCTGATGGATATTTCAAAGTATAGACATTACTTAAGAATTTGCTTTACTCTACTACTATACCCAGGCAATACACTAATTTTTTTTTTAAAGGCATTCATCCTGCAAAGACTTTTACAGCAAGGACTGTTAAATTAATATCAATATATCAATTCCAGGAAGTAGTATGAGTCATTGCCACAGATAGATTAGAAGTAGAAATGAATCTGTGATTGTAACTCTGAAGCTAAACATTCAAACATTTACTGTCGGTGGGAAGGGGACCCTGCTGCCTCCCCTTCTTTAAGACATAACCTTGTTAATGTCTTTCTTCTGTTTTTTCATGAGTGGAGAAATGCCAAATGATTACCACTTGGCTTATATCTTGTGTGGATATCTTCCTCCAAGTATTTCCTGCATGTAGTGTGCTGACATTTACAAAATGAATTTTAATTTTATGCCGTCAACAATCCCAGAAGAAAATTCCGTTTGTGGTTTATCATCTCTAAAACACTAGCTCTTCATTAACTAGTCTAGGCACTGAGGAGGATATGCAATTCATTTCGACTTTCTTGTCCAAAAGTCAGAGGACAGACACTCCTCCAAAGCATAATTATTTCACTGCAGGTTATTGTAAGGGACAAAGACCTTTGTCTCTTTTTCATCTCGATTAAGTTTTTGTTTGCCATTTTCTTCAAGAAATTTGTTATTTATGACATTTCATAGAGGCTAAAACTTTTCTTCCCAGTAGATAGATGAGCAGAACATTAGGAAAACTGATATTTAAGTGGTTTTGTGATTGACTGAAGCGGTCTCTGGTTTTCTAAGCTGTGTTAAAGTATCTTTGTCTATTTTTTTATGACGATTTCTTTGAACACCCCCACCCCATCCTGCCTTTTGGCCATGATAGGGTATTAGCACTAAAACAAAACAAAGCCAAATAGCCCCGGGGGGGGGGGGGGGGGGGGGGGGGGGGGGGGGGGGGGGGGGGGGGGGGGGGGGGGGGGGGGGGGGGGGGGGGGGGGGGGGGGGGGGGGGGGGGGGGGGGGGGGGG
>CAUYQV010078223.1:0-24470 GCA_963574575.1 Galagoides demidoff
GGAGTTGGAGGTTGCTGTGAGCTGTGTGACGCCACGGCACTCTACCAAGGGCAACAAAGTGAGATTCTGTCTCTACAAAAAAAAAAAAAAAAGGAAACTTTGCATCATTTATATTCACCTGGATGGATTTGGAGAGCATTCTCCTAAATCAAGTATCTCAAGGACAGAAAAGCAAGCATCCCAGTGTACTCACTTCTAATCTGAGATCAACAACTACAGGTCCACGTGGGAGAAAAACAGTTAAATTCAAGAAGCAGGGAGAGAAGGGAGACTCCGGAAGTTACCTATCAGGTACAATGTAGGGGTATATGGCACACTTACTGGGTGAAGAACTCAACAACAACTCTTGGACTTTGAACTTTATATTACAAACACAAATAATGTGACCAAGTCCTATGTACCCTTACTCTAACCTGAAATTTAAAAAAAATTGACAAAACAATTACTAAGCACCTGATGTATCCCATGGTAAGCCTCCCAGTATTTGGTATTGCTGTATTTCAGTAGTACCTAAGGTCGGCTATAGTTTGGCAAGGTGTCCTGAGAAAGTCAGGGATATGAAGTTGGTTTTTGGAAAATATCTTATTTCTCCATTCCCTTCCCCTGTGAAGCCTGGTATTCTTGCATCTGTATGTAGTTGAGGTATTTGATATGTTACTTGTTGACAGAGTTTTACAACAATTTTTATAGGTTAACAGGAACAATTACTTAATTAAAACAAGATCTCTTAGTGAAAACATGGGCATGAGGATATAAAGTGATACTTTTGGTTAACAATTCTTAATCTGTATTGAGTATTCTGTTTCCATAGTTTCACAAGTATGTTTTCAGGTGCTAGCTAAGCTGGAAATACTCTTAATTTTTAAAAATTTACATATTTAAATGTGTACACTTTTGTTCCTACAAAAAGACTGATTTGTTCTTAAGTTTTTGTAAGTGTTATTTGAAAAAGAATGTATGTAGGAATAAGCCATATTCTCCAGAGTAAAATCATTGAGTGCCGGTTAGTAACTAGCCTCAGTAGATATTAGTATCTGTTTTGACTGTATCTTTTTAAATTACCTATAAATTTTTGAGTTATGAAACCAGTGTTCTGTTTCATAGGTGTATACTGTATGCACTTTGCTAAAATTACAGCCAGCACCAACGGTTTAAGGTGCACACAAGGATAAATAACAATATTGTCATTTGTCTTGATGTCAGTATGCCTTTAAAGTATATTATCAAAAAGTAACTAATTTAAGTCTGGAAAAAATGGTAAATATGCATTTTAAATCTAATTTAAATTTCATATTAGTAAAAATAAGAAATGGAAAATAATCACTCTGAAATAACTGTTTCTCAACGTTGTTAAATCTGAGCCAGTGAGGTCCTAAAACTGAATTCGTGGTGGTGGGTAGTCATCTCTTCTTTTTCACTATTGGCTTCCAATTCTCTCTGCATTGCTGGAAACAAAAATCATCTATTCTGGTATTGGTGATGGGATTGCTCACACTGAAAAAAACAGACACATTCAAATTGATTTTAGAAATAAATTACAATCAAAATTTGTTTTTACTAAATTAGTAGAGGGCCAATATGGTTTTTCTCCCCTACTATCATGTTTTGGTGCTTCTACAATGACTTTGTAACTTTTTTTTAAACAGGAATAAAATATTACATTCTTTAAAAATTTTAAGAAAATATGAGCTTTTACCTGGTTTGTATATGTAGATATATATTAATTTAAATTTCATGCATTAATTTTCACATTGAAAGAATCATTTATGAAAATAGCTTATTTAAATGATAGAGCTCAGGTTTTACATTTTACATGTTTTACAAAATAGTTAAATTTAATGCCTTAAATTATTTATATTAACAATGAAAATTTTGGGCTTGGCGCCTATAGCACAGTGGTTATGGTGCCAGCCATATGCACTGAGGCTGGCAGGTTTGAACCTAGCCCGGGCCAGCTGAACAACAGTGACAACTGCAACCAAAAAATAGCTGGGCATTGTGGTGGGCGCCTGTAGTCACAGCTACTTGGGAGGCTGAGGCAAGAGAGTCCCTTAAGCCCAAGAGTTTGAGGTTGCTGTGAGCTGTGATGCCACAGCATTCTACAGACGGTGACATAGTAAGACTGTCTCAAGAAAAAAAAAGAAAAGAAAAGAATACTTTGGAAATTTATGAAAATAATGAAAAATTTTAATACATAAGTTTTTCATGGATAAACAAGTAAAAATAATAAGTCCTTTCCTTTTGAGGCTTAATAATAAAATACAAACTATTATAAACTTTTACATACTAGTAGGGATCTATTTGAAAGTGCCGGCATATTTAATGATTTCCAAAAGTGGCTGGAAATTTTTATTTCTAGTAGGTTCAGCTAGGTAGTTGATTAAATTTATTGCATTAAAAAGAAAAAAATTGTCCAACTGTAATGATTTTTGTCATTAAAAGATGAAAAGAAATGTATCACTGGAAGATACATGTTAGTAACTTGAGATAAACATGTTAATATATCTAACACATTACACTCACACAATGCCTGCTTTTTAACTGACATTTAGTTTTATGAATTTTAAATTAAAATTTTACTTTAAAGATAAGTTAGTGAACTCTTTGAAGCAGTACTTAATGTACTCCTAAGATTTGTAAAAATTAATGTGCCCTAAAGAATTAAGGTGTCTTTTTCTCAGTTGTTGTAGGCATTAGATATGCAGATGACTTCTACATGCAAAAATTAAGGCCTAGCCTAGCCATTTGCTTACTTCAGTGATACTAGCAGCCAATTCACTGTGCCTGATTGAATTTAAAATGACAAATCATACTTTGGATGTAGTATATTAG
The DNA here is from genome assembly GCA_963574575.1 of Galagoides demidoff. Taxonomy (NCBI): domain Eukaryota; kingdom Metazoa; phylum Chordata; class Mammalia; order Primates; family Galagidae; genus Galagoides; species Galagoides demidoff. The sequence goes on from CAUYQV010078223.1 coordinate 2,833, forward strand.
CTTTTTAGGTGCTAGGTCCATTATGTCACAATTTTTTCATTGGAAACATTGAGGTTACCAATCCCAGCTATAATATCCTAGTCTCCAAATTGAATAATTTATTCATAAAATTAAAAAGAACAGAATAAGCTTAAACTCAAATGTGTAGTAAAATGCCAGTTTAACACAAATAATACATATTTTAAAGTAATTTGCACTACATGTAAATAACCACTTTCTGTGCTATTTCCTTTTTTAAATTTACGTTTTTCTGGACAAACTAGGATCACAGTAAACAGCACTTTGTCCTCTTTGGCTACTGCCTCATATTCTGGATTGAAAAAGATTAAAATCTTTTCAGTTTTTTTCCATATGGCCATATATGATTGTGCTTGTCCTAGCTTTCTATAATAGCCTTTAGCAGGAAAAAAATCCTTTATAGTATTTGAATTAAAATAGAAGGTACAAAGCCAGTATGATTGTACACTGTTCTAAAATGCTCCTGTTTTACCATCTTATATTATGGTAAACAGCCATAATTTAACATTTTAATTTAAATAATGTCCCAGGCACAAAAGTCCCAGTTGATCCTCCACCTGTGGATCCTGGAAATAGATTGGAAAATGTTACAATTGGAAATAAAACTCAAGATTCTAGTCTCTTCACTCTCACCTTTATTTTGAGATGCTTTTTGTGTTTTAACAAAGCTTTTTACGTCACTGTTACATCATTTTTATTCCCACTGTAATCAGTAACACATAAATAGTACTGATGGGAGTCAGTAGTGCATAAATTACTTATTTTTCCTGTGTCAAAGAAATAAACTTAACTTTATTTCAACTGAGGTTAAACCTAATTTCCTTTGAGGCTTTAAATCCAAGACTGGCAAATTAAAATAATTTCATTAATTAATAACCAGATAGGTCTTTTGTAATCACTCCTGATTGCTAATTTTTTTAATTCTTATTCCATTAGAAAGCAAAACTAACTTACAAGAGCAAACCAGGATTCTAGCTCATATTTTAAAATTGCATCCTCAGTTTTAGTCCAACAATCTGATGTCTGTTTAAAAAAAATTCTCAAGTAAAGCTCATAATTTCAAATTTCTTGCACATGGCTGTCCCAATAAGTTACTCTTGCCAATGAAGCAGACTTTAAAGAAGTTGTGTTTTACAATGCAGAGAGTGGAGGATGCTTTTTATACATTGGTGAGAGAGATCCGACAATACAGATTGAGAAAAATCAACAAAGAAGAAAAGACTCCTGGCTGTGTGAAAATTAAAAAATGCATTATAATGTAACCTGGTAAGTTCAGCATATTAATTTGGCAGAAAACAGATGTCTCTCAAAGGTAACAAAGTAGCAACCACTGTAGTGCTACTTAGGTGTGGTGTTCTAATCTGAAGAAATAAAAGATAAGAAACTGGTAGTTTGTTTCCATAATGTAATACATTTATTTTTAATCTAAGGGGTATTAATTATAACTGAGACAGTTTTAATGGCTAGAGTTGACTAATCTATACTCAGCATAAGGTCTGCTATAAACTAAGCATTTGAGAACTGGCACTTGCATTTATTTTTAAGTGATACTACACTCAAGTTTTGAAATAATCAGCAGCTTTTGCTATTTCTTAGGAAGAGAAACATAAGAAATGGTATAAAGCAATAAGATTGAGCAGTTCATAAGGTAGGAAAGAGCTGCTGTTACATAAATGGTGTTTTTCGTTTGGGGCATTCACAAGCAGACAACTATTCAGTGGCACTAACAGCACTGGAAAGTTTAGGATGACTCCTAAGCCCTTCTCACCCCCATTTGGAAGCAACAACACATTCTTTGATTCTTCAACCACACTCTTACGACACTTAAAAGAAATGTCATTCTTTTTGGTTTTTGATTTAGTTAGTAACTTACCTATAGAATAAAATCTCAGGTTCCACAACATGACTTATATGGATGGCCCTTACCGCCTACCTCTCCAGCTCTTTTTTGGCCTTATACCTGAAAACTCCATCGTCTGCTTGGTCCTTATTTTAACAAACACCATACTATTTCCTGCTTTTCCTTGAATCTTGCTCTTTTTTTAAGAGTGCTGGTATTCTTATCCCTAGTATTTTCAAGTAGTTAACACACTTTTATGAATCCCCAGTCTCCAATTCTCTAAGAATCCTTTTAAACCCTGAGACTAGGCATAGTACACTCCTGAGTATTCCCAATATACTCTCTTAACAGTTATGTGTTTCCCATGTTATATTAAAATAACCTCTTTTATGTTTCATTTCTATAGTAGACAGTAGAATCTTAGAGACCCAGAATATTTTTAATCTTTGCATGCCCTTTGCCTAGTGAAATTCAAGTTGTTCATTCATAGTTTGTAATACGTAATCTTTTGGGAGAACGTGAAATAAGATTAATTTTCAAAAGCTACTAGGATATTATTAATTGTAATTATTAAACTAAAATTTAGTATTCTTATGTGAATTTTAAGTATTTCTCAAAGATATATATCTATTAAACTCAGAAGAAATAATGCATTAAGTTTTATTGAGATTTATGAACTCTTAGTATTTTTTGAATTTTATTGGGTAAAGCTGTACAGTAGAACCTTCGTAGTTGACCACATCCCTCCATTGACCACCTCCTTAAGTTGACATAATTTTCATAGACTGCACATGTACCACATGTATTTGTACTGTAGGTCTGGTTCCTTATGTTGACCATCTCTGTATGTTGACCAGTTTGTTACAGTCTCTTAGGTAGTCAACATATAGAGAGTCTTATTTCAGTAAAAAAGATGTGGTAAAGTACAGCATTACAATTCAATTTGAAAAGATAAATTTGTAAGTGACAGTACTATTATGAAATTTAAATGGTGTTTTTATTTTCCCCTGCTATTGGCTATTAGATGATTTTTTAAAAGGTGAAAGATGTATATGATATGAAGAGAAACTAGAATATATTAGATGATTTTTAAAGTAAAGTTTTATACTTTATATTTATTTTTTATTTATTTTTTTGAGACAGAGTCTCACTATGTCGCCCTTGGTAGACTGCCATGAGCTCACAGCAACTTAAAACTCTTGGGCTTAAGCAATTCTTTTGCCTCAGCCTCCCAAGTAGCTGAGACTACAGGTGCCCGCCATAATGCCTGGCTATTTTTTGGTTGTAGTTGTTATTGTTGTTTGGCAGGCCTGGGCTGGGTTTGAACCTGCCAGCTCCAGTGTATGTGGCTGGCGCCCTAGTTGCTGAGCTATGCAAACTGTTTTCAGTGTCTATAGTGTGAATGTCAAAATGATTGTTTGACATGATGAATTGAATCTTTGTTTTTTCAGTAGATAAGGATAGAATTTATATTAATATAAAGTATACTTGGTAATATTTAAAAAATTAAAGTTAAATAAAAACAATTTTTAAATATTTGAAGTGATAAAAATTTTCTTAGTACTGAAAAAGTTAGGTTTAAACAAAATCATAAAAATAGATAACTTTTATCTTTGTGTGTATGAATGATTAGTTTATATATGAGAAAAAGGAATTCACTGCCCTCTGTTAGGTTAATTGTGATATTGCCCTAATTGTTGAAATTAATTTTAATATGATTATATAGAAAGGAGAGTTCAGTACAACATGAGCCTAAAGTATTTGTCAAAATCTTAGAAGAGGGTAATGTTATCAAATTCTGTCTTCATTATCTCTTAAATAGTTGTATGTTGTTTTCACTGTAGAATGAAAGTATTTTCCCTCTATCCATTTCATGTTTTTTTTTCATTTTTTCTTCTTTACAAAATTGGTATCATTGGGTTTTTTCTTTAGTATAAAATTAGTTGAAATGGAGTGGACTAGATGAGGATGTGTGATCAAAGGGAGTTTGTGAAGGGAGTTAGAGTAGGTCCTCTCAAGATTCTGTCACATTTTAAGGTTTTATGACTCTTAAATTGTCAGGTGTTGCCAAGTTGTGGGGTAACCTTTATTATATAATTGGAAGTTTTTCCCTTTATGTGTGTTAAGAACGTGAGCATGAAGGGATACACATATACCTAATTAAGCTTTGACTTTATTGCTGATAAGTTAATTTTCCTTTCTCCATTGGGAGAGACAAAGCATGTATTCGTATTCTATCAGGGATGATTATTAGAAAGTAGAAAACATTAATGAGTGAGGTTTTTTCTAATATATTGTGAAAATTATTCAAATGTAACTAATTTTGTTTGAAAGAAAATGCTGTAAATTAATTTTCCTATTTCCTTTGAAATATTGTTAAAGATCTTCTTTGTAATGTACTAAAGGAAAAATCATATCACTTAAATTTTTATATTTTTAAGATAATATAACTTATTTGTATATACATATTATAATATCCATACCGTTCATGATATTCAACAGCAATGATTACAATTTTCATTGTTCTTCAACTGGTTTGATTTATACAATTCAATTTGTTGTGTTTTTGTTTCTAAGACTCCCTCTAGTGTCTAGGTTTGGAAGCATTTGGTTAACAGGCTTTTTTTTTTTTTTTTTTTTCTCTTTTTTTTGTAAATAAACTTCCCACAACTTCTGGGCCCAAGTGATCCTGGTGCCTCAGCCTCCTGAGTAGCTGGGACTACATGTGCAAGCCATCCCACACAGCTAACTGTTTTCATTTTTTTGGAGATGTGGTCTTGCTGTATTGTCTATGCTGTTCTTAAACTCCTGGGGTCGAGTAATTCTCCTGCCTCATCCTCTTGAGTCACTGGGATTATAGGTGTGAGCTACTGCCCCTGTGCCCCTGTTAGGATTTCTTTTTATATATGGTAACTTCTCAGTTGGGTAGATTTTAAAATACAGAGAGGGTTATATTTCTTTCAGTTTTTCTTTATATTTTTTATATTATTTATATTCTTCCATAATTTAAAGTATTACATGTTTAAAATCTGTTCTACCACTTTCAGAGTGCCATTTTTCACATTATGGATCTTTAGGCTGAAAATTTTTCTTATTTAAAATCATTTTTACGCTACTGATTTAGATACCTTGCTTTAATCACAAATATATGTAGGCCACAATGATTAAAATGCTACACTTTTTGAAGACAGGGCATTTGGCTTTTTATGGCAAGCTTTTGAGTACCTAATACATTAAACAAAAACTAAAACAATGATAATGTCCAAATTGGTAATCTACAACACCATTCATTTGATTTAGCACATTTCACCACAAATCAGAGGTATTACATTTTTCAGAGTATAGTATGCTGTATTGGAGTCACTTTAAACCTCTTAATTATAAGGTCATGAATTGAAACTGTCTTAATATGTATTATTTGAAAAGTGAAATAATTTGTTCAGATACTGTTCACTTCATAGTAAATTACTAGAATAGTTATGTTCAGATACTGTTTATTTCTTGGTAAATTATTTAAATCTAATGGATTTTACATAAACATGGAATCAGAGCTCAAAGTTCAGAATCTCAGGGACATTAAGTGTGCAAACACTTCCAGGCATTTGGGTTTTAGTGACCTAGATTTGCCAGTATGGAAAAATGAGTAGCAAATTAAGTTCTCCGGAGAAAAAGGCATTTGTTAAGCTTAAGATTCTGTGCCATTGATTATCATTGCCTTTGTGAAAAGTCAGTGTTCCTACATGTAAATAGTCACATTTTATTCTGTTTATGTATTTCAGGGTGTTGACGATGCCTTCTATACATTAGTTCGAGAAATTCGAAAACATAAAGAAAAGATGAGCAAAGATGGTAAAAAGAAGAAAAAGAAGTCAAAGACAAAGTGTATAATTATGTAAATATAATTTGTACTTTTTTCTTAAGGCATACTTAAGTAAAAGTGGTAATTTTTGTACATTACACTAAATTATTAGCATTTGTTTTAGCATTACCTAATTTTTTTCTGCTCCATGCAAACTGTTAGCTTTTATCTTAAATACTTATTTTAAAATGACAGTGGAAACTTTTTTTCCTCTAAGTGCCAGTATTCCCTGAGTTTTGGTTTTTGAACTAGCAATGCCTGTGAAAAAGAAACTGAATACCCAAGATTTCTGTCTTGGGATTTTTGGTGCATGCAGTTGATTACTTCCTGTTTTTCTTACCAATTGTGAACGCTGGTGTGAAACAAATTAATGAAGCTTTTGAATCATCCCTATTCTGTGTTTTATCTAATCACATTAATGGAATGATTACTAATTATAACTTCAGTTGAGACTTTATGATTGGTTTTACTAAAACATTGAGGGAACACAAATTTATGGGCTTCCTGTCAATTCAGCTTCCAGGCATCATGTCCTATTGTTTGTCATCCTTAATTGAATGTAAAGTTACACTGTTCACAAAGGTTTTGTCTCCTTTCCACTGCTATTAGTTATGGTGTCTTTCTCAAAATTATATTTTTTCTATAAAAAGAAAAAAATAGAAAAAATACAAGGCAATGGAAAATATTAAAAGACCATTTCCTTTCCACATTGGATAAATTACTGTAAGACTCCTAATAGCTTTTCCTGTTAAGACAAACCCAGTATGAAATAGGGATTATAGCAACCATTTTGGGGGCTGTATTTACATGCTACTAAATTTTTTAAAAATTGAAAAAATGTTAACATGTATAAAAATTCTCATAGGAATTAAATGTAGTCTCCCTGTGTCAGATTGCTCTTTCATAGCATAACTTTAAATCTTTTCTTGAACTTCAGTCTTTGAAAATAGTTTCAATTCTGATAGTGATATTAAAGATCATTCTGGCCAGTTATAGCTTAGTGGATGTTAAATAGACCAAGGTTGCAAGCCCTGTGGGAGCCTTTGAACTTCATTGAGAGTTTCACAGTATGGACTGCATCGCAAGCATTGGTAGGTCAAAATCTGGACTAACAGAGAGTTTGGGTAGTTCAACAAGATGCAGACTGTCAGTGTATGCTGACATTGTTGTCAAGCATTGGTTGGTCAAAATCGGGACTAAAAGAGTTTGGGTAGTTCAACAAGATGTAGAAGGTCAGTGTATGATGGTTCTGCTGACAAATCAGGAGTGTCATTTTTGTTCTTAAAAACAATTTCTGTAAAAACTTACTTTGAAATATTAAGTTAAAAGTTGAGATTTCAGGGTGGGGGGTTGCTAAAACATTAATTTTTTTAAGTAATTGAAAAAATTTCAAAATCTCTAGGTTTGACTAGTTATCTTAACACTGGCTAAATTTAACATTTTCATAAACATTTTTCAAGTCTGATCCATATTTAAGAATATCTAGTGCTTAAAAAATACATTAATAAAAGGTCCTTTTAATTGATTTGAAATATTTGAAGTGAGAGGAGATGGTGTGGTAAGGTAAAAATACTACTGGACTAGGAGGAAGGTGACTTAGATTTTAGATCTGTGTCTTAGCAATCTCCATTTTGGACAGATCACTTGCTATCCATTTCTTCATGAAAAAAATAAGTCATCTCAAAGGCTTTATCTGACTTTTTAACTATGTGATTTGATTTAATTCTGTTTATATAAGGATATTACAGTTTGTCAAGCTCAGCACAATCTGTAACTTTTCACCTGCCTGACCATCTTTAGTACCAGTCTTAGGCAAAATTGTGCAAGAGGCAACGTTTATATTTGAAATATCCATCCTCTAGTTTTAGGCCTCCTCTCCCATGTTAGTATCATCTCGCCTAACCCTTCCATATGCCCTCATGACTTCATGCAATTTTCCTTTAATTCCCATAACCTCAAGATTGATTGCTGCTATGGATATATCTTCATGAAGGTTTCTGATTAAGTCACATCAGAAATGCCCTACATCTTACTTCCTCAGGGCTCAAAATAATCTGACAAATATCACAATGGGATTTGATCTTGTAGCTAATCTTTAATCTTGATGCTTTGAACATCGTCTCTTTAATCCTTGGTCCATTAGTGACTAAGTAGGAATTTTCAAACCTGATATGAAAAGACAGAGCCGTATCCAATAGAAGGAGAATTTAATAAAGGTAATGCCGAAAGAATTCCTTAAGTAATTTACAGCTAGAACTAGCCCTGGTATTTTTCATTGTAATACATTCCATCTTTTTAATAACTTAAAATCTTATAATGAAAAACACTTAAACATTTAATTCATAAGGTTACTTTTTTGCAGAATTCATTTATTCAACAAATACTTGTTGAGTGCCTACCAGATGCCAACTGCTGCACAAGAAATTGAGGATAGGGGGTGTCCCCAAACAAGAAACAATTCCTGTCTTCAGGTAGTGTTAGAGTGGTCTGTAGGATCTTAGTAAGGCCCTTGGTGCATGACCAGAGATAAACATAATACATATTTTAATTTTACAGAGAAGAGGTTTGGTTTCTAAGATTTCTTCCAGTTCTAAAATAATTGTTTTGCTATCATTCCAAAGCAACTGTTTAATCAAGCTATTTTATATAAAGCACTTCATTGTTTTAAAGGCATAAACTTGATAATATTGTTTTTTATTTGGACTAACTGTGATTCTGTCAGGACAGCTATCATACACATTAAGTTGTATGTCAGAAACTAATATTAAAAATCCCAAAGCTATAATATTCCAGTTTTCTCTTTTAAAATAGACTTCTACAAATTAAAAATTGACTTCTGAAATAGTTTTGTTTACCTGGGTATGAATAAACAGGTGCCTAAACTGATTCACAGGAAAGGAAACTTGTGTAAAAGTAAGATTTCTGAAACGCCATGGTAAACTACAGATTTATGGGACATTGTCTAGGTAGGGGTGTTAAGACTTAACACAGTACCTCCTCTTGTTACTACACAGAAAAAGAAATGGCCATACTTCAGGAACTGCAGTAAATGACTGAGAGGATGTTTAGGACTTTGAATTTTTGATGTAGCTGGGCATTTTTTTCAAGTAGTGCTAATTATCTTTTATTATGTGAATTTTGAGTGGTTTAACAAAAGGTTTTGTTGAGATTTTAACAGGGGAGAGAATACTAGAAATAACAAATGTTACCTGATTATTTTTTTTCTTTTATTTGAAGGTCAAAGAAATGTTATCTGATTATTAAAAACAGCCTTAAAGATAAAAATCCTTGTTGAAGTTTTTCTTTAAAAGCACTAAATTACATAGTCTTAGGTATTAACATGTTTGTGGAAGAATATAGCAGACATATATAGCATAATTTTAGTGAATATTCCCAGTTAGGAATTCTAGGCTCTATTTTAACTGAGTCACACTGCATAGGAACTTAGAACCTAACTTTTATAGGTTATCAAAACTTTGGCCACCATTGCACAGTTTTGTCCTAATCTATAGAGAAACTTTGAGGCATGTTAAGTTACAGTTTGCACAAGTTCATCTCATTTGTATTCCAGTGATTTTTGTCTTTTAATCTTTTTCTTCCAAGCAACATATACTTACACTTAGGGTTTATTTTGTAGGCAGTATAAACTATCTGAAGTTATTTCCACTTATCAAAAAGTAATGATTTCTTGATAATTATAGTGATGTTTTCAAAAACTCAGCAGTTACTTATATTTAATAATTTGTGTTAATAGAGTAGCATGAATTCTGCATTGAAAAATTGAATAACCTACAACTAGTTGTAAATTCTGTCAAAATGAAAATGATTTCTTTCTAAAAACATTTATATTAGTTCTTGAAGAATAATCATAACCAGATTAAAATTTGTGTTTCAGTTTAATAGTTTGAAGTGCCTGTTTGGGATGATGATAGGCGATTTCAGTGAATTTAGGAAAAACAAAGTTATCTATAAAATTGTCAGTTACAGGGGGCCTACCAGCCCTCCCCTCCTCAGCTAATTGGGTTACAATAATGCTTTATCCAAAAGTTTCCAATTCCACTGTCTTGTGTTTTCATGTTGAAAATACTTTTGCATTTTTCCTTTGAGTGCCAATTTCTTACTAGTACTATTTCTTAATGTAACATGTTTACCTGGAATGTATTTTAACTATTTTTGTATAGTGTAAACTGAAACATGCACATTTTGTACATTGTGCTTTTTTTGTGGGACATATGCAGTGTGATCCAGTTGTTTTCCATCATTTGGTTGCGCTGACCTAGGAATGTTGGTCATAATCAAACATTTAAAATTGACCACTCTTTTAATTAAAATTAACTTTTAAATGTTTATAGGAGTATGTGCTGTGAAGTGATCTGAAATTTGTAATATTTTTGTCATGAACTGTACTGCTCCTAATTATTGTAATGTAATAAAAATAGTTATGGTGACTATGATAGTGTGTTATTTCTTGATGAAAATTTGAAACATCGCCTCAGTATTGATATGGAATTCTGTATTAGTTATAGACACTGTAGTATACCAGTGAATCTTTATTGCAGCATAATTATAAGTTAGAAATATCCTTTATTTATAAAAGGCATTGTGAAAATTATACAAAGGCTTAAGTGGTTGCTTAAACTTAAAGCCATATTAGGGTTAGGTTCATTGCCCCATCATTTTATTTATTAGTAGATGGCAAAACATCTGCCTTTATGACAAAAGAATATAGAACATGTACTTTTTTTATCAAAGAAGGTAATGCACAGTAGGTGACGTAAGGCCCAAAAGTAGCCAGCAGCAAAATAATGGAAATAACTAAGTGGCATTACCAATCAGTCAATACCAGTACTATTTGTTTTGTAGTGAATTTTGAACATGTTGCTATTAATGCACCAAACTGGGTCAAAAATGAGGTAACTTTCTCAAAAGTTGAGGAATAAATGTGTAAAATTATTTTACTTATTAAATGTATATAGTTAATGACATTTTTTTGTCAGTAAAATGGAGAAATGGGCTAAGAGTAATTAGCTAAATCCATGTAAGTTAGAAAACTTAAGTGTATTGTATTTGCAATCAAAATTGGGTACTCAATTTATAATTGGCAGTATAGCTAAATTGCTATTGTAGTATAAAAATTGAGTATAAAGCATTGCATTGATAAAGCTTTCCATATGAATAGAAGTTGAAACCTATTAATTTTAGTTCATTAGGCCAGCTCAGGTATTTTTTACATACCATATATATTTTACCATTTTAAATTAGAATTATTTTACAGTACTTGGTATACATAAACATGTGGCACTGATTTTCAGTTTTATAGTAGTAATGATCAGTTAGTTTTGTTGACATCAGAATAATAGCGTTGTTTCATAGCTCTGTATTTCCTAAGAAAGTATAAAGCTTCTAGCTCTTTCATTACAAATTCACCACGTTGAATAAGTTCTTTTATCTTCTCTGGGTCCTTCACATCTTTATTTTTAAGGAAAACATTCCTCAAACGCCTTTTAAAATAGTCTGCTCCTTTTGGATATTCTCGTCCAAGATACAGCAGCTGAAAGAAAGATTATATATTTCTAAAGAATCCATGTTATATACAGTAATCTCCCTGTTATCTGGCACCCATAGGGACTGGTAGACTCTGGATAAATGTATTTTCTGGGTGCTTCAGAGTTAACTGTGAAAAATAGGCCTAATTTTATACCCCTAGTATACTATACGATACCATAAACTCTGTGTTGACTTGATATTAACATCGAAATACACTAATTAAAAGCAAATTGAGACAAAGACAAACCACTTATTGTAACACAATTTTACCATATTATAACAGCTTTGTAAATTCAGTGTGAAATTTTAAATGACAGTCAATACATTTTTCAACTTCACTACCTTAAAGCTGTTATGGAGAATACATGGGAACCCAGGGAGTGATGGACAAAGTGTCAGTACCGATGGCAGGGTACATCAAGTTTAAGAAACTGATTTTTTGGCCTGTTATGTGCTGGTTGCAGGAGGGTGCTAATTGCTTGAGTTACAGATAATGGGGAGTTGACTGTAATACATTTTAAAATTGGCAACATACTTACATTTTTATAAAGATTCAATACTTCTCCTCTTAAAGAATTGGCCATTTTCATTTATCATGGAAATTATCCACTTTTATAAATAACATGCCTAAAGAAAAGGAAAATTTTTTGCAAATAACTGTATTGCTGTCTTAAATAATCTAAGAGAAAATATTTTACATATTGGGTATATTTATTGAGTACTTTAATGTCCCAGGTATGAGAATCTGAACATGTCAGATAATTCTATTACAGAACCTTTTATAGGGGAGATATAATAAGCAAAGATAATTATGAATTGTGAGAAGTCTTATGAAGGAATCAGGATAATGAGAGAGAGAAAATGGATTTTCACAGTTAGATACATAGATGTACCTTTTATATAACAGTGGAATGAGTTAGAACTATATTTGAATCCCAGTTGCATAATGTAGATTACTAAACTCCGTTCAGCCTGAAATTTCCTCACCAAAAGGAGATTGTATTTACCCTGCTCTCAAGGCAAGGCCAGATCCGTCTGAAAGACATTGAGAAGAACCCTGATCAAACCTAGAAGGAAGCTTGTCCAAAGGGAGGGGGGGTTCAAAACTAGAAAAAAACTGTAGGTCAAGCATTTGGTAGATGGGCAGTAAGACTGGCAGTGTTGTAAGAATGCCCATGAGGAGCAGGTGACGTCCAGTGGGATAGATCGTGTTTCTTCATGTGTAATTTGTTAGTGCTACCACAGAGAAGGTGGCTCCTTAAAGGCATCGTGATAGCCTAGCCAAGGAAATAATCATTACTTGTTATAGTTATGGGGATAAAATCATAAATTCCTACCTAATATTGCATCCTGTCAGGTAGACATAATTCTGACTTGTTTTATTATATTTTCATAAACTGATTAAAGTGGTGTTTGCCAAGATTGTCCACTGCAGAATTCTTTCTTCAGGAACCTAGTTCTTTCGATAGAAAAATAGTATTTCCAAATTATAGCCTGGAACCAAGATCTGAGTGATAGAAATGCTCATTACTATGAGATTGTCACTGTTCCCAGGTCTTCTAAGTGGACAAGGCTACAAGTATATATACCATATGGATAGATGTAAGTGTAGTCTGTGTGTACATTTACTTTCATATTAATCTCTGCATGGAGATTTGGAGTATGTAACCAAATTGCTGTTGCTGTCACCGCTCAGCACACACTCTCGGAGTTATGCCACCATCCCACTTACCCTCTTCTTGCCAGGCCCCTTACCTATCCCTCATGGTCTCAGACAACTTAGGGTGCACCACAACCCCCTCCTGGAAACATCTCACCCAGTTTGGACTCCTACAACTTCTGCCATCACCTCCTCCCCCCTAAAAATGTCTTCCTCATCTCATGGTAGTCAGCTGTTAGGGGCAAACCCCCCACCTCTTCCCATTTGGGTTCCGGTAACCCTTGATAGGCTACTGTCTTACCAACCTTTTGTCTCACCCCTCTTCCCTAGATGCCTACTTTGCTCAGCCCCACTTAAGGTTTTTGGACTGAATCACTCACTCTACAGGGCAAGCAGGAGGCAATTTAGATTTTTAAAACAACCCTGTAGGTCAGTTTTAAGGGTTATTTTGTAGTTAACCGGCAGAAAAATACAAATTAAAATTATAGTAACTATTAAATTTTAAAAATTGTGTTTATTTTGGTTTAGCCTTAAATTATACTAGTATAGATTTTCACTGTGACTTTACCTGCCCCCCGCCCCCACCTTTTGGCATTTAGACAAAATTTACATCTTTGATTATTTAAAAGGCAGTGTGTTTAATGTATTTCGTCTTTTAATTATATATGAAAATACTGCATAAAATATGTACAAATTAAAGAATATAAAACATACATGTGGATACCCATCATTCAAGTTATGAAACAAAATTACAAGTTTTAGAGGGGCCAGGCATAGTGGCTCACATCTTTAATCCTAGTGTTTGGGGAGGCCAAAGCAGGAGGCAGTTCTTTGAGACCAGCATGGATAATAGTAACACCCCCAACTCTACTAAATACATAGATACATATATACATACATTCATACATATGTGAAAATTAGCCAGGTGTGGTGGCAGATGCCTATAATCCTAGCTACTCTGAGACTAAGGTGGGAGGATGGCTTAAGCCTAGGAGTTCAAGATTACATTGAGCCATGATCAGGCCACTGCACTTCAGCCTGGGTGACCGAATAAGACCCTGTCTCTATAAAAAGCCAAAAAGTTTAAAAAAAAATTTTTTTAGGGCAGCACCTGTGGCTCAAGGAGTAGGGCACTGGCTCCATATACCAGAGGTGGTGGGTTCAAACCCAGTCCCAGCCAAAAACTGCAAAAGAAAAAAATAAGTCTTATAAAGTCCCCAGGCCCCACCCCAAATTGCATCTCCTTGTTCAAGTCTATCAAGATAACCATTTAGGACTTCTAATTCATTTGCTTTATAGTTACCCATGAACATTACCCTAAAAAGCCTATTTAGTTTTGATAATCTAAGTGGCAAGAATGCAGCAGGTAAGTGAAAACCAACAGTCCTAGTCTGGCTTTACCTTCTTAGCAATGTCATGAGTGAACACTGGGTCTTCCACAACTGAAGCAAGTGGAAAGACATGAATGTAGAACGTAGATATTTGATTTCTGGCCACTATATGCAAGAAGAGGGGAAGAGGACGACTATTTCCTGCTTTATCCTCAAAGCCCAACATCAGCTTTCAGAAATAGGTGGAAACAGAAGGGTAAAAATGAGTGTCCTCAGTTGGTCCAGTCAGCATGGCTCAGGAGATAGCAGGAATTTCACTACCACACTATCAAGACAAGGAGAATACTGACTATGAATCTGGGCCAGGCTGGCCTGGGCACAATGTCCTCAGGTAGCAGAGATCTTGGTGGTAAAAGCCATAAATGTGAATCATCCCGCTTTATTTGGACTGGCTGCTTTCTGTATCAAGGGCTACACTGTTGTGCTGGGATCTTGTTTAAACATCCTTCTAGAAATTCTTTCTACCTCTCTCCTGTGTTGGTTACCCTACCTTTTATATTCCAAGTGTTCCATTTTTCTGGTTTTTTGTTTTGGTAAAGCATGTCCTATAGCTTCTTGAAAAGGGTACATGAAAGGCAAATGAGACCTTGGATGCCTAAAAATGGCTGGCTACCTTGTATTTGTTTTATAGTCTAGCTGAGTATAGAAGTCTAAGCCAGAAATAATTTTTTTCAACATTTTGAAGCAGTTGCTCATCTGATTTTGCTTCTAGCATTGCAATTAAGTTCAAGAGTTTGAGTAAGTGATCTTTTGTATTTTTTTTCTCCTCAGAAATTTAAAGAATCTTCTTTATGAAGACTTTGAAATTTTATAGTGATGTATTGATGTGGGCTTATTTTCATCCACTGTGCCATATATTAAATTGGCCCTTACAATTTGGACCCCCATTTCATTTAATGGAGGGGATTAAGTTATTCATGTTTTGTCATAGCAAAGTATAAGAAAAAAATATTCTTTAAACGATAAATTATTTAAACTATTTCATTCATGATTTCCCATTCCTCCTCTATTTTTTTTTCCTTCCTGGAACTCTTGTTAACTGGATGTTTGAACTTCTAAGCATGTCCTCTTTTTTTCCATTATAATTTTTCATTTCTTTGTTTTCTTAATTTTATGGGGAATTTTATCTTCATCTACCAAGTTAAGTTTTCTTCTGAATTTCTTATGATTTTTTTCATCATCCTGTTCTTGATGTAAGGACATAAATACAGATGATTTTGCAATTGTCCGATACATGCATTCCTGAGAAACCTTCCACCTTGCAAAAAATGTGTTAAAAATAACTGAACTTACGATGAAAATAGATTTGGGGCAGACCACTCAAATCTTACATAACTGTAATAAGAGCACTAGCAAAAATATGGACCACTTAGATGGCTCTCCGCATAAAGACTACTACAGAGACGTTTAAAATGTTACAAAACAATAGAATATCCCAGGACTGGGAGTGGGGGTTGTATTCCAGGAAGGAACCAAAGATGCATAAGGCTATCTTTGGGGATGCTGGCTATGTTTATTATCTTGACTGTAGCCATGACTTCATAGATATATGTATGTCAAATACATTGAATTACATTTTATGTCATTCCCACCTCAGTAAAACTTAAAAAATAATAGAATAGAAACACTGGCAAAAGTCTAAAAGCAGGGCTAGGAGACAGTGAAATAAATACACAAGACGTAGAGATAAGGCTGCCAGTTAGTGGGTAGAATAGGTAGTTCAGTCTCCCATAAGCCAATGGCTGAGTAAAACCTGGAACATGCCTCTCGCAAGAGGGAGCCCTGGGTTTAAGCACTTATTTTAAAATTAAAAAAAAATATCTGAAAGGTACCTGCTGGCAGTATAGCAGCTAAGCACACATCTTTACATTTCTTGCTGAAGTTCATAAATGTACACTTTTCTGGCTCCTCTTAGAAAAAAAATCACATAGGAACATTATTTCCACATTAATACTTGTAAAATTCCCCTATTTAGTAGTAGTTGACGAGCTAATTCACATAACTAGGATACCCTTTTTTACACTGTAAAAAAAAAGGTTCACTAACTTTCTTAAAATCGTCTTTACTTCAAATTCCTTTTCTCCCAGTTGCTTTTGTCTCTGTCGCTTCTGAGCTTTCTTCCAAAGAACAAAAAATCTTTTTAGATAAGCATACATGGGTGAAGCTTAGAGACTCTGAGTTTCACTTAGGGTGCTCTGAATGGGAACTTTGTTAGGAAACCTCTGATGTCACTATCTTGAATTGCTTATGTTGGGGTGGTCAATTCCCCAAAGCAGTCTTGCAGTCTTCCACTCTTCTGAGGATTTGCCTATTAAACACTAAGTGGAAGCTGAATACCTGCCCTGTCTTTAGCATTACATGTACCCGTTTTCATCATGCTCTGCATACACTTCAGGAAGCTTGAGGATGTCCTAGGGACTAGTATTACTTTGTCCAGAAATACACCTTCAGTCTTCTGTGAAGTGAGAAGTGCAGTTACTTAGAGGTGCTTCTCAAATAGCTTTCATATAGTCCTCATTTACTTCATTATTCATTACCAATACCAGGCCTCGTTTCAGTGCCTTTTAAGAATTCTGCAGCCAGACCTTGTGGCTTGTGCCTGTAATCCTAGTGCTCTGGGAGGCTGAGGTGGGTGGATTGCCTGAGCTCAGAAGTTGGAGACTAGCCTGAACAAGAGCAAGAGCCTGTCTTTACTAAGAAATATAAAAACTAGCCAGGCATCGTGGCAGGTACCTGTAGTCCCAGCTACTTGGGAGTCTGAGGCAAGAAGATTGCTCAAACCCAGGAGTTTGAGGTTGCTGTGAGCTATGATGCCATTGCACTCTATTTAAGGACAGAGTGAAACTGTCTCAAAAAAAAAAATTGCAGTATAAAATGGGTTTTCCTTGTGTGCTAAATCATATTCATGTATTCCAGTTTCTAAAGATTTACTGCTGTCATCTCCTCTCCCATTTTTCCAATGTATTAAAGATTTAGTGACGTTTTGGAAGGGAATGTAATCAGATCAGTGTACTTGAACTTTTGTGGAGGGGGGAGAGTCATTTCCAGTGTGATTTAGTTTTATTAA
Source organism: Galagoides demidoff (assembly GCA_963574575.1). Taxonomy (NCBI): domain Eukaryota; kingdom Metazoa; phylum Chordata; class Mammalia; order Primates; family Galagidae; genus Galagoides; species Galagoides demidoff. The sequence continues at coordinate 20,215 of CAUYQV010078223.1, forward strand.
AGAATGATTAAGAACCATGTATTTTTCAAAGGATTCAAAATTAAATCTACATACATGTAAGTCAAGAGCAAGTTATAGATTCTCTAACTCCTGACAAAGAGCTTCAATTAATTAAATAGCTTCATTTAATTCACAATTTGTAATCTGTGAAAGCTTTTAGGAACCTGACTTAGGTTCTTTTTAGTTGTTGACCTTTTTAAAAATTATGCATAATAAAAGATTTGCCTAGCAAAAATGTAGCTAGTGTGGCTAAGGTAAATTTCTCCAGTTCTTTGTTACGTTAATTTATATGAACTAGTAGTCTGTCTTTACTATTATTCAGTTGATCTTCAGGCATTTAGGCTTATTTTAGCCATTGAGAGAAATAGGGCTTGCAATTTAGTGAATGAACCATTTGTAGCAGGAACCTGGGGCTGCTCCTGAATCCTGCACAAAGTAATGTAAGTTACTGTAGTGAGTAAAGAGCCAAAGGAGTTAAGGATTAAGACAAGTACCCCAATATTCTGAGAATTTAGTTGTGTGTGTGGTAGGTGGGAGGAGGATGCAGTCTCCATTGACAGCTTTGTCTCCCAGTGATTGTATGCTAAAGAGTTTACATTTAACCAGCTTCAGTTCAAGGTTAACAGAGAACTGTACTTTTTTTTTTTTTAGAGACAGAGCCTCAAGCTGCCCCCCTGGGTAGAGTGCCGTGGCATCACAGCTCATAGCAACCTCCAACTCCTGGGCTCAGGCGAGTCTCCTGCCTCAGCCTCCCAAGTAGCTGGGACCATAGGCGCCTGCCACAATGCCCAGCTATTTGGGGTTGCAGCTGTCATTGTTGTTTGGCGGCCCTGGCTGGATTAGAACCCTCCACTTTAGGTGTATGTGGCTGGTGCCTTAGCCACTTGAGCCACAGGCGCTGAGCCAAGAACTGTACTTTTACTAGGAGTTATGCAGCTCAAAGTTGGTGTTCACTCTTCCCCATGAAGTTCAGATGGCAGTAAAAGCTGAAGGACAACTGGTCCAATGTGACTTGCCATCTGTTTCAAATAGACTTGACTCAAATGACAGGTGAAGCACATTTCCCCAAACTAGAAAGCCTAGAAAGTTTCAGACAGAACGGTAGTCCAACATGCTTGCCAGCACCAGAGGGTATGGAATCAGAGAGGTGGGGGGAAAATATCTTGCTCTTTCACGCAGTTTAGCCTAGGCCTAGAAACCAGATTATCAAATGAATTGAAAGGAGATGTTCAGAAGGGGCAAGAACTATACCTGTTTGAAGGTAAAGAAGAAAGAACAGTAAACAGACCTTACCTTTTAAGCAGCTTGCACAAGGAGTACTATAAAAAAGAACGAAGGTCATTGATGTTATCCCCTACAACACAGTGACCCCCAAGAACACAGTCCAGTGTCTTGGAAACTAACATACCCATACCAATTTCTCACTATGAGAGAGGTTGATAAAGTGAGAGTTTAAGTAAATCCTCTCTTCTAAAGGCCTATTTAAGGTAACGGGATCATTGTAACACCTCCTTACTCCCATCAATCCCAGTTTGAGTTGCCTGACGTTTTTAAATCATGAAATATTAGTTGTGTTGAAAAACTGAAAAGTTAACTTCCATAACTGATAGCCACAGTAAACTGAATTAGAACTCTATAATGAAATTAGTGTTAAGATATTTTCATATTCCTACCAGGATTTGGAGATGGTATGTCATAGCCATCACATTGATTTCTTTTATAATGGGGATAACACTTTAACCCACGAAGACTAGCTCGCTATTACTATTTATGAATAATACAGTCAATGACGTTAGAAGAAAAGCATTACAAAATTAGAATTCAGAGATGAGAAATGGTGCCAGTAATTTTAAAGTATTTCCTAAAGTCATTACAAAATTCAGCTGGCCTTCACAGTAAAAAGAACCTCACTTAATTTCCTCTAGTTTTCCTGTTAGTCCAAGTGCGTCCTGTGGGGAGGAGACTGAAATTCTGAAGGTCGAGCTGCTGTTGAGTATAATTAGTCTGTGACCTTGGGCTGAGTCTTCTGGACCTCACTGATCTTAATGTACACGGAATATTTTACCCAGGAATTGCTTCAAATCATTTCCAGTTCTTGTTTACGATACTCTCAGGGAAAAGGGCATACATGTTGCACAGAGAGTAAACAACGAACAAGGAAGAATCCGAAGGTCATGAATCATAAAATAACCACCCCTCTTAGGACCAACTTATTTACGTCTTTAAATTGCCAAATGAGCTCTCTGCCTCTGCTGGCCTAAACCGTGCTGGGCTATGTAGCCCAACCGGTGTCAATTTCTTGACCCAGTCGCATGGCAGCTCTTTCCTTCTCCAAATGCTCACAGACAACTCGCCCCAACACTTTAGGAAAACAATGAGGGCGAGAGGCTGTCAAGGTCAGAAGACGCTGAGAATCCTCTTCTAAACCCCCTCTTGTCCATCACACACATCCAAAAGCACACCCAGCGGTCCTCGCCCAGAGCATACGCACCACCTCCGGACCCCAGCGTACAGAAAGCAAAACAAAACGCCCAGGCGGCTGCACTCACGCACTTTCCGGCGCGCCGCAGCCGTAAAAGCGGGCGACCGCTTGGACTCCTGGGCCAGTCAACCGCGAAGGTGGGCGGGGCTGGGACCTCCTGTCAGCGAAGGGGGCGGGGCGCCGACCGGAAGCGCTCCCGTGCGACTGCGCAGATCCGTACGGGCGCGTCCGCGCAGTTTCCCCTCCACCTCCCCGGAGTGCAAGTGGGCGAGGCTTGTTGTCCTGACAACTCGGGAGCGTTTGTCCACAAGGCTATACTCCGACTTTGCTGACTGCAGAGGTCTTGCTTGCCGCGTCATGGTGAGAAGGGAAAATGAGGGAGATGGGCGAGGGTTGATTCCGCTTCACTGATGTTAAATAATGCAGTTAGGGCCTGTCAAATTTTAGAGCGGAGCAGGTCAGTTTAGGAAAGAGCTCGTACCCCGGGGAAGGTCGGCCCTTCTCACCCGTGGCCGCCTGCTGTGTGTCCGGCGGCAGGTGGGATCCCAAACTAATTTCTGCAAATAGGAGATGGCCAAAGCGGTCACATGGTATCCTAATCTCACATATTGCTAAACTTGGAAATTGGTCCCAACCTAGCAACTTTTAATAATGATAGACCTTCGCATTGAGTTGCTCTCTTACTGCAATTTGGCAGATTCTTAGACCTCTTCAGTTGAAAGCAGGTGCGATTTACTCTGTTTTCAAAAGTTAGTTTATATGACCTTTTGTGAGAATATTAATTGTGATTTAAGGTACTCACGCTGCTTCTTGTTTTGTTTCCTGCACTCCTCACTTAACCGCGTTTTCACCAGGGAGACAGGCCAACGTGTATAAGATTATTTCTGGTCTCATTTTCTGAAATATGATTTCCACTAAGACACTTTCTACGATTAAAACCGGAGGAAGTGGAGAATGTAATTACTCAGTTAATTATTTATTTCATTAATTACGGGAAAATATCAAGTGCAGCGTTTGGACTTGGCACGGGGCTAGGAGCCGAAGATACAAAGACGAATATGACAATCCTGATACGGGAGACAGATTTTAACAATTAATTACAATACGGCTTTTTAAAAGCAACCGTTGAAAATTCTAAAATGGGGTAACACAAAGTTGGAAATGATGAAATTGCAGGGAGGGAGACAAGAGGAGGATAGAATGATGCTTTTCAATCTGTTTTAAGATACACACCAGTCTGCCACAAGTGATAGGATGAAATAGGGAATGGAGCGCATGCCTGGCAGAATGAAAGTGGACCTGAAGCAAGTTTTAAACGGACAAAAGTTGGGGCAACTATAAACACCTGTTATTACTTCCCCGTGGGCACTCAGTTTCTTCTCATTTGTTCCTTCAAAATGTGGACCATGGAACTTACTTCTAACACACTCGGGGTACTTGTTAAAAGTCCATATTCCAAGGAAACCACTCAACTCCAGGTGAACTGTGTTGGCTTCCTAGGGCTGTCAAGTAAAGATGTGCCACGGCTCGGCGCCTGTGGCTCAATTGGCTAAGGCGCCAGCCACGTACACCTAAGGTGGCGGGTTCGAATCCCCAGCCCGGGCCCACCAAAACAACAATGATGGCTAAAACCAAAAAATGGCCAGGCGTTGTGGCGGGTGCCTGTGGTCCCAGCTACTTGGGAGGCTGAGGCAGGAGACTCGCTTGAGCCCAGGAGTTGGAGGTTGCTATGAGCTGTGATGCCATGGCACTCTACCCAGGGGGATAGCTTGAG
>CAUYQV010078224.1:0-13434 GCA_963574575.1 Galagoides demidoff
TAACCAGAGGTCTTCTCCAGGGTATACAGAGCACATGGTGGGCTTTGCATATGGGGGCTATTGATTGGATTAACCATTTGAGCAGAGAAAAGAAGTGGATTTGGTGCCCAAATGCTAGGCTCTGGCCTAAATGCTGGGGAAGGCACTGAGCCATGACCAGGCAAGAGCTGCACTGTGGGACTCTCATTCTGAAGGCCCAGATGCTCAGCTGAGGGAAGCTGAAGTCTCCACCAGGGACTGAAGATCTAGGAGTTCCCCAACTTTTAGAACAGGTGATAAATAGTAGAGTATCTACCAAATTTGTGGGACAGGTCTAAAGAGGTAAATATTCTGAGGAAAATGCAGCTTTATGTTTATCATTAAGTAAAAAGAGAGAGAAACATAGAACACTACATATCCAGCATATCCAGTTGAAGTTATAAATAGCAACAAGACAAATCCATGGAAACAAAATGAAAGGAAAAAATGTAAAGGCAGAAATCCATGAACATAGAATGATAAAATAATAAAGCAATATTTTTTTGAGAAAAATAAAATGGACAAAACTTTGGCAAGACTGAGTAAGAGCTACTTGGGAGGCTGAGGCTGGAGACTCGCTTGAGCCCAGGAGTTGGAGGTTGCTGTGAGCTGTGATTCCATGGCACTTTACCCAGGGGGATAGCTTGAGGCTCTGTCTTAAAAAAAAAAAAAAAAAAAAAGACTGAGTAAGAAAAATGAGAAAATGTGTATGTAAACAAAATACATAACCACAGAAGAAATTCATTATCTACTAATATAAAAATTTAATCAGCAAAATTATAATTCCCTTGCTACTCTTAAAAAGTCCCAGGCACACATAGTTTTATAAGTGATTATCCAAAATTTCTCATAAATATACTCCAGAAATTATTTTTAAAAGGGGAAAAGCTGTTGAATTTAGTTTTTTAGTTCACAACTGTCAAGTTTAACACAAGAAAGCATATCTAGACTCTTTTCCCCTTACATAAAATACCCTAACTAACATATCAACAAACCAAATGTAAAATGTATTACAAATTAAAAACATGGTTAAATGTAATTATCCCACAACTGCAAGGATCATTCAACATAATTCACCACTTTATTAGACCACAGAACATAATAAAATTATTACTGAAACAAAAAATGTCAGTATCTGCAGGAAAATACTTGGACAGCTACATCTGAGACCCTTTAAACAATATGACACCCCCGGCAGGACCCACAGCTCTCTGGGATGCGTGTCATCCCTCTCTGATTCGATCCTTAGTAGCTGGGACTACAGGCAGCTGCCCCAATGCCCAGCTAGCTTTTCTGTTTTCAGTAGAGACAGGGTCTTGCTCTTGCTCATGCTGGTTTCCAACTCCTGAGCTCAGGTAATCCTCCCACCTTGGCCTCCCAGAGTGCTAGGATTATATGCAAGAGCCACTATACCCAGCTGCCTGATTGACAATAAAGGGTGATAACATGTCTCACAGCCCCCCTCAGCATGCTTCAGCTCGCCATGTGTCCAAGTCTTCTGGACTGTCCCAGACTTAATCTTTTCAGGCTGCTATAACATACTACCATAGGCTGGGGACTCATAAACAACAGGAAGGTATTTCTCACAGTTCTGGAAGCTGGGAAGTCCAAGATCAAGAAGCCAGCAGTTTTGGTGTCTGGTTCAAGGGTGGTGCTTGTTATCTGTGTCCATGCATGGTAGTTAAAAGGGGTCAGGCAGCTTCCTGGGGTCCCTTTTCTAAGGGCACTAATCACATTCATCATGGCTTCACCCCCATGGCCTCATCACCTCCCAAAGGTCCCACCTCCTAAACCATCACATTGGCAATTAGGTTTCCACATAAGAAACCTAAGATCATAGCAGTCCCTTAATGGACTTTTGTCATCTACTGTGTAAGAATTTGCATCCTAGGTTATGTTTATTTTGGGGGTATACATAGAAACAGAATTACTTTAGAATTAGAATAGAACTTTTACCAGAAATCCACAGCAAACATCCTACTGGGGGAAACATGAGAAGAAATCTCATTTAATTAACGAATGAAATTTTAATTATTCTAGAAATTAAGGAAGACAATATCTATGCCTATTTTAAGAATCAGCTGTAACAATAAATAACAACCCTTTGGGCAGTGTCTGTGGCTGGAAGCGTAGAGGGAGGGGGCTGCTGCTGCACCTCCAGTGATTGGCTCAGACCTGGCCCAACCATGGTCATGGTCAGAAGATGACCAGCTCAGAGCAGGCATGGCAGGTGAGTCCCTTGCAAGAGGGTGGGGTGTAGGAGGGACCCCAGGTGGCCCTGTCCCTTTGGCAGAGAAGAAGAAAGTCTTCCCCCAAAGCATCCAGAAAATTTTTGCTTGTGCTTCATTCTAATTTCACGGAAGATGGAAAGTGTGTCATTCTTCCAACCTCTCTTGGTCGAATCAGGCAAGAATACAGGGGCCAGGAATAACATTATATATAACGTAATAATAACTGCATATGGCATGTTCTTACGATTTTAAGACATCTCTTTACTTGAAGTTGAATTCCATCTGTTCCTGGTAGGAATTTTTTTGCCCTTCCCTCCCCATTCTTTCTGAATTTCACTCCTACAAAGATTAGCCAGTTGTCAATTTTGCAAGTCTTCTCAAAGAATAACGTTTGGGTTTTATGGATAAACACTAATGAACTTTTAAAAAACACAAAAGTATATTTCTACTTTTAAGTTTATTAATTTTTTCCTTCCTCCTTTGCTATTTTGGTGATGCCTGTTCCTTCTCTAGACTTTGGGTTAAAGAGTAAGTTCATCTATTTTTGTTTTTATTACGAAATATCTCAAAACACTGAAAAATGATGACAACAGGTTAATAAATACTCACTACTATAATTTGGGAAATTTAAAAAATAATATTATAGCACTCTAGAGAGGGTGACATAGTGAGAGTCTGTCTAAAAAAAACCTTCCTACCATCTTTAACTACTACTTTCCTAATAATTCTACATGTTTGGTAGAAAATGTATTTCTCAACGTCATTCACTTTCAGAGATCTTCACTCTTCCATATGAATTTTAAGATTAGTTTTTGCCACAGTTTATCCGGGAAGCCTTATCAGTTATCTTTTATTTCTGATTAATTTTGGTGTTCAGAAAAGCTTTAGATCTTTGCCTATTTACTCTGAAACTGTTCATCTTATTAATGATATTTTCTAAGTTTTCAATCTCTTGGGATTTGGGGTAGAAGGTAGTATCCCTGTAAATAATTACAACATCAGCTGACAAAGAGAGTACACATATCAAACATCATGTTGTACATTGTACAATTTTGGTCAATTTATTAAAAATATTAAACAATTAAAAAATAAATAATTGATTAATGAAAGAAAGCTAAGGCCATGCTGAGATCCTTCCTTTCGTCCTCACAAGAACTCCAAGGCAGGTCCTACTATCCTCCCCCATCTTACAGACCAGGAAGTAGAGGAAGGCTGTCACCAGTTAGTGACATGGTGATGCTGGCAGGCAGTCCCCAGGCTTTCCCAGTCAGCCACCACACCCTACTGTCTCCCTAAAGACAGCTTTGCTTCTTACTTTCAATATCTATTTTTCCTCCTTGTATTACTGAACTGTATTTTCTCTCATAAAATGGTTTTTCCTCTTACTTCACAAAGAAAATAGAACTCATTAAAAGTTTTTTCCTCCTGGCACCAATGGTCTGATTTTCTGGTATCAACTAGGAATTCAACAATTCATTCAATTTATGAGTCTTGGACCTTGCCCCCAATTCAGAGGAGGGACCTATCCCAAAAAGACTACCTGAGACTTCAGATTTTATTTCATTTGAATGAAAGAGGCCTGGTGGTGGTGGTGGTGGTGCTGGTGCTGGTGTGTGTGTGTGTGTGTGTGTGTGTGATGGGAACACGCTGATTGGCTGACTTTCAACACCTAATTTGCATTGACGTAAAGCAATCAGTTTCTCAACATCGCGTCATCCCTCCCCACTGCCAACCGACCTTCCTTTGAGGCTCCATAAAAATAACCGTCTCTCCACCCGATGGTGCAATGACGCCATTTTGAGCTCTGAACTGGTGGGTTTTGAGCAATTTCCCTATTTGAACTTTCTCTACATATGGGGCTGTGTATCATCACCCATCTTTCACAATTCTAATGCTAACTACCTAGAGTTAGCCTTAGACTCCACGAATATAGGGCTCACTTCCCTAAAACACCCCTCCTTCAGACGTCAGCCACAAATGGGGTGTCCAGGGTGCTCCCATTTCTGCCCAGCCTACCACAAATTTGCAGGTTCCTGCAACATCCACCCACCACCCCAAGTTCAATAATTTGCTAAAATGACTGGCAGAACTGAGGAAAGGACATTTATCACATCTGCTGGTTTATTATAAAAGTACAAGTCAGGAGTGGCCAAACGGAAGAGTTGCATAGGGCGAAATCCGGGTGGGTGTGGAGCTGCCCGGGCGCACCACCTCGCGCACCTGCACCTGCCATCCACCCAGAACCTCTCACAACCCTGTAGATTAGGGGCTTTCCAGTGAGGCTTCATTACACAGGAGTGATTGATTGATCGTGGGTATCAGTCAGCAGCCCCTCTCGCTTCCCTGGAGGTTGGCTGGTGGGTCTGGAGTCCCCGACCCGCTAGTCCTACCGTGATCTTTCTGGCTGGCCACCAGGCCCCATCAGGAAGCGGTCAGCCCATTAGCTTACAAAATGGGAGGTGCCAAGAACCTGGCTTGGGGGTACATGGGCGACATAGGGGGGTGCTTGAGAGGGTTGGGGGTCCAAGATCCACAAATTGAATGAATTGTTGAATACCCACTTGGTACCAGAGAACAGTTTACAAAATGAGCTTATCACTCGGAAACTCCGTGCCAGGAACACAAGATCAAGGCCTAATATTCATTTTTTTATTATGGCACAGTCTTTCAACATCCCACTGACAAATGCACACTCTTATGCTTTCATATTCTGTCCCCCTTCTCTCCATGATGACAGGCAAAGTGTTCTTCCACCTGCCTCAAACAGCTTTCCCATGGTGTCTTAGGTGATGGCTAATTATATACAGCAACCTGACGGGGCCACAGAATGTCCAGATATGTGGTCTTACATCATTCTGAGTGTTTCTCTCAGGGCGTTTTTAGATGAGATTAGCGTTTAAATCTGCAGACTGAGTAAAGCATAGAGCCCTCTGTGATGTGGGGGTGGGGCGGGGGCCCTCATTCCATCACTGAAGGCCTCAATAGAACAAAAAGGCAGACTCCCCTGAGGTGTGAGGACTTCTTCCTGCCTTTGGACTGGGAGACTGGCTTTTTCCTTAATGTGAGTTCTTTCTCAGTCTTGAACCTGCTGACCTTTAGACTGGAACTACCAGGTCTCCAGGGGTCTCCAGTGTGCCCACTCACTCTGCAGATCTTGGGACCTGTCAGCCTCCGAACTCACATGAGCTAATTCCTCATGATAATCTCTTTATACATCCCCCACCAGTCCCCCGCTCTGCGGGTTCTGTTTCTCTAGGGAACCCTGACTAATACAGTCACCCACCCTTCCTCCTTTCCTGTACTTCTTATCCTTCCCACTCTGTTATTTTATTTTTTACCCTAACATGATGCACAGGACTAGGAGGAAAAAGACATCAAACCTTGATATCCCTTAGCTGGCCTCCCGATTATAATAGGATTGGCTTATAGTAAGTCAGTAAGTTTTAGCTATTTGAAATGTATAGAGACCAACATCTTTCCCCCATAGAAAGAATACACATTATTTTTGAACACATACCAAATGCTGACAAAGATTTGTGACCATTTTCTAGGCCACAGAGGAAACCTCACGCTGTTCCACAGAGTCCCCGTCATAGAGACTTTGTTTAATAATAATAATAATAATGGGATACGATTAGAGCTCAATAATGATAAGATCTCTCTGCAGATCCCATGTGGAAAGAAATGGAATTGCTTTTCCATTTCTGAGTTTTCTCTTGACTTTTCTCTTTTCACGCACCGATGTTTTAAAAACTTTTTTGTCATCACATCGATTCATCTTCAGTGTTTCTGCCTTGGGTGACTTTGCTGGACAGGCTTTCCGGTCACGCACAGGCCTTTTCTTTTTCAGATTATTTGTTTCTGGATAGTTTTGTGGAAAGATACATCCTGTCAACTTCTGAATCTAGAACAGTTCCCACTTCACAGGTACTCAGGTGTGCAAGGCGGAATCCTGTCGTCTGCTTCCTGAACTGAATTGCTACACCGTTCTGTCCAACAGCGTGGGCATAGCCAAGCCGGGGTCTCCACAAGCCACCGCTCATGGATGATACACGGTACTCAACCTTCATGCCCTGTGTTCCTCCATCCCCCCGCACATCCTCTCCCTCACCTCCCTGGGGGATCAGACCTAGACCTTGCCAATAACCCTACCCTTCCTCTCAGACTCAGCCCCTCCCCATGTACTGCCTGAGCCTCGTTTGCACAGCTCACCCCTCTGGCCCCAGTTCAATCCTGGGTTGTGGCCTACAGTCCTTCCCTGCCTCTCCTTCCCTGTGGGGATTCACTGGCCCTGGTGAGAACCACTCCCTTTGCAACATCTTTGGGTCCTGCCCCTATCCACATGGCTGTCCATCTAGTCCCCCCCACCCAGCTCCTGGTACTCAGGGGCCCGCACCCCAGCAGCTCACTCTGGCAGCAGAGAAAGCATGACAATGTCCCCTCCAGACGGTCTCCCTGGGGCCTCATGGCCACCCAGCGTGGAGGCCCCGGCCAGGCCTCCTCTCATCCTCTGTGCTGCAGCTCTGCCCCTTCTCCTGTACCCAACACCTCTTCACTCTCAGGCAAGGCCCAGAAGCAAAGGGATTCACGTTCCTGCCCCACAGCTGCCCACCTGGCTTCACGGGCCTGCCCCTCCCCGGGAAGCCCCTTGCTTCAGCGGCTGTAGCTGCTCTCCACTCTCCTGGGACATGGTTGTAGCACAAATCTGTTGTGACCCCTCCTGCTCCCCTTGGCCCTGGAAGACTGGTCCGCTCCCCATCCCTCACCCCACTCTGTACAGCCCCCATCACTAGGCTGTGTGTTCCTGCCCCCAGTCATCACCACGACACCAAGCCCACAGCATTCAGGGTGCTCTTGGACCTATCACAGTGCCAGAGCAGCTCCCTGGGACCCTCACAATGTCTGCCCAACTCATTCTCCCCTCCCCTTACAGGTGTCAGGTGCACCCTCTCACTTCCCTGGAGGTTTAGGGGTAGTTTTGCTTTAGCTTTTGTGTCTGTCCTGTCTGTGTAGTTTTGTGCGGGTGTGGGGATGTTTGGTTTGTTCTCAGCATTATTCTAAGCCCTTAGGACAGTGAGCAGTTCCTGTGGGGCAATCATATGCTGAGTGAAAGGGTCTTTAAGATGCAGGTGCCCACTGCCCCCTCCCCAGCTTTCTGCCTTCCCACCTGGAGTGTCCTCCAGGCATGCTGTTTGCCCCAGGGCTGAGCAGGGCAGCCCCTCTGCCCAACAGGTCCCTTGCCCTTTCTTAGAGATCACCTTCCCAGGGAGCCTTCCCAGTCCCCAAGTCCAGTCCCTCTGCTGTCGCCTATGAGAAGCTCTGTGATGATGGACCTGGGGTCTGAATGGGTCTTTCTAAGCTCAGTCTCCTCATCTGTCATTTGAGCACAGACCCACCAGACCATGTCAGCTGAGACATGTACGTGGAAGCACTCCCAGAACATGCCTCCTCCTCTCCCTGCTGACTGCACAGTGTAGGGAAGTTGCTGGCACTTCCCAGGCTGCCCAGGACTGTCCTGGCCCATGGTGACAGCTGTGCACCCTCCACACACTTCCTGAGAAGGCCCCTCTTACTCCTCATGTTCTTACCTTCTGCTCTCTCCACAGAACATCATGTGTATCCTCAGGAGCAGGGATGCCACTTGGAACCCCATCACTGTGCAGAAGTCCATTTATTGTGGCACCAGTAGGGGCACAGAACCAACTCTGTAGGTCCAGACCAGAGCTGCAGACTCCAGGGGAAGCTGAGCACCACAAAGACCCAGGGCTCTGGGTCCAGCTGGACAGCCCATCCTCAGCCTCCAGGGTCTCCATCTTTGGAGCTGCAAGAAGGAGTCACTCTGCTCACACAAGTGGGATAGGCTCAGCCCTTCCCCCCAAATGGGCATCCTGTCAGCTCAGACCCTGTGGTGTCCTTATGGAGGCCAGCCGCTGGCTACTTATCCTGGCATGGGAATGTCCTCCCCACCCACATGGATCTCTGAGCTGGGCTGTCTGGCATTAGATGACTCCTGCCTCTCAGAACTCCAACCTCACCCCAGGCCCTGCTGACCCCAGCACCAGGCCTCCATATGCTGCCCTGGAAGGTGAAGCCTCTCTGGGGCTGACAAAGCACCCAGCAAACCCGACCAACACTCAAGGATGGCCATTCTGGTGAAGATCCAATGAGAGTCCCCCCTGAGTTCTGGGACCACAAAGTCCTGGGCCACCTCTCTAGAAGGAGGGAAGGGCAGGGAGGGTTCCCAGGTATTTACTCTCCCACCTTCATGCCTTTGCACATGCTGTTCCCTGCACTCGGAATGCCCGTCCATCTCGGCTACACTCAGTCCATTCAGCCTTCCAGAATATGCTTCTAAGAAGCCTTCCCACATCTGTCCTGGTCTGCCTGAGAGGCCTTCTCCTGTCTCCCACAGAGCCTCTTGTCCACCTCTCAAGTGCCACATGGAACGCCAATATCTTGTGCTGTATCCTGTCACCCCCTCATGAGTCGTCTAGCATTGAAAGGGAGATTCAGGAAGCTCATGCTGGGTGTGAACTTATCTATGGCCTTCCATGAAATGGCTTCATAGGTTTTTACTGAATTCAGCTGGCATATTTAGGATAATGTGAATTAAAATAAGAGGCCATGAGACTCACATGAGACTCACTCTGCTGGACCTCTAGGGGACACCCCCAGGGTAGCTAGGCCGTCAGTTTCATGACTGCCAATCAGCATAGCGGTAGTTTGGGGGCAGGGAGCGGAGAACAGACAACTGGTGCTGGTGTGAAAGCAAAGTTGCAGGGGACACAGGGACACTGTTGCCATTCGCTTGCAGTGCTGCCCCTCTGTCCATGGCCCCCGGGGGCCCAAAACAGAAGTTGACATTCTCAGCATAGAGACAGAGCCCAGCAACTCCAGGACAGTGGCCCCTGGAACGTGTGTCTCAGGTTCTGAGCACTCAGTCAGCGCCAGACACCAGTCCTGTTCTTGCGGTTTTCAGGGACCTGTGGAGAAGGATGAGTACGGGGGGCTCTGGGTCTATGCAGATTTCAGCCCCTACTGACGTTCTCTTTCTTTCCTATTTGTTCAGACCCTGGGTCACAAACACCTACTGGGTGCAGGTATGTCTGGGCTCGGGGCCCATAACACCTGTGTGCTGTCAGTGAGCAGAAAGCAGGACACAGGGGCCTGTGGCTTTGCTGCTAGGCAGGGATTGGGAGCACGAAGTGACTGGACCCAGCCCCAGGCCAGCCAGTGAGGCTAGCAGCCGTGCACCAGCCCCTGGTCCAGCCAGTGAGCACTGTGAAGCCTCTTCTCTGAAATCACCTCAAGCTCTGTCTGTGAACACTGAGCTCAGAGCCTTCTCTTGCTACCTATGGCACCACACCACAGCCTCGAGGGACACTAAACGTGACCTTGGTGAGTACAGGGGACCCATATGGAGCGGTAGTCTGTGCCCTCACAAAGAGGATGGCTGCTGAGCCTACAGTCAGTTCTAAAACCTTCTGTTTGTCTTGATGAGCTGGAAGGTATGTGAGGATGTGGTGGACAGCCCACCATGCTGGCCTTGGGCACTCATCTGGGCTTTTGTGTGAGGCATGCCCACCGTGGGTCTGTGTGTGTGGCCTGATCCACTCCTCATGCAGACGAATAAGTGACAAGCTGCCTGCAGTTAACTGAGAGTTCAGAGAAGTGGCTGGCATAGTAGACACATGACCAAAATCAGTACTTTCCTAGACCGTAGACACCGGTCAGTGGGATCCTTGAAGACCACATTCACATCTGCTGTGGACACTGAGCAAGCTTGAGTCACCACGAGAGACGGCAAAAGCCACAGAGCCTCTCCCAATGCTGCTCCAGGGCTGGGAACTCACCTGTACCACCCTAATTCACAAGGAGATTTTCTAAACATGAGCAACTCTCTAACGATTATGTACTCCAAAAGGGGAATGACACTCCTTGAGCCAGAAAATGTGTTGATTCCCTGAAAATAGGAGAGAACTAGACCAGGATGAGGCAGGAGACAGCCCCCTGGGTAGGAGGCCTAGGACGGTCCACAGTGCCCACTGAGAGGAGTACCGTGGCCGTGGAAGAAAACAATGGGTTAAACTAATGTGAGAACTTTACTAGAAGAGCCAGATTTGGGGGCGCCCATAACTCAGTGGTTAGGGCACCAGCCACATGCTCCAGGGATGGTGGGTTCCACCCCAGCCCAGGCCTGCTGAAAAAAAAAAAAAAATAGCCAGGCACTGTGGCAGGAGCCTGTAGTCCCAGCTACTAGGGAGGCTGAGGCAAGAGAATCGCTTGAGTCCCAGAGTCTGAGTTTGCTGTGAGCTGTGACACCACAGCATTGGGTACAGGGCAACAGAGTGAGACTCTATCTCAATTAAAAAAAAAAAATAGAAGAGCCAGAATTAATCGAGAGTCAGAACAGGAATTCTTTTATGATACTGGCAAATTGGCATCTTCATGATAAAGATATCGTTACAATAAGAATTTGCAATTAAGAAAAAGAATTTGTTAGAGATTTTAGACATCTAAACATAAGATTATTGGGGAAAAAGAGGCGGATAAGGCTCGTCGTAGGCTGCACAGTGGCACAGAGGCGCTGAGGAGCACCATCCCCCGCCTTGGCAGTGCAGGCGCCAGGCACCTGGGGAAAGCCCTGCCAGCCACCCCCAGCTCCTGCCTTTCATCCTGCACTCAGGCTCAGTCATGTCTTCCCCATCCCCCTTAACTCCCAGGTCACTCTCCTCTCTAGGATGGTCTAAGTCTGTGCCTGCAGAGTGCTCAGGGTTATGAGTGTCCCCTCACTATCCAGTGGGCTCTGATGCCCAGGTCTCACCTCTCCTCCCAGGGAAAGGTCCCCGCAGGCTGTGGGTTTCTTTTCTAGCACAGGCAGCCCTGGAAGTGGGATGGCCCCTGCCAAGGAAGCTGGTGGAGCTGCCAAGGGGCGCTAGTGACCCCAGCATGGCAATCACTTTTAATGAATCCAACTCTCCATCAGACTTTGAGGCCTGGGACAAGCCAAAGCACAGGAAAGGGGACTCAAAAAGGCTCCCAGGGACCAGGTCAACACTGTGAACTACACCCATCCCTCCTGGCGTTCCAAGGGACGTTTTATGTGACCGTTATTAATGAGAAAGCAGCATCAACTGCCACGGGTGAGAAGGAACCGTGGGAACAGCCCAGGAAGGCCGGGCTCGGGGCAGGGCCAGCATCAGGCTGGCGTGGAGACTGTCCCCAGCACTCGGGGCCCTCAAGACCTTACTTGAGAGCGGCCCCTCCTCCGAGATTTCCCCAGCCGGCATTTCCCTCTCTCTTCATCAAAAGTGTCAGTAAGAGGGTGAAGACACAGTGGTGGCCACCAATCCCTTCTATGGGATATGATAAGAAAAGGACTTTCTCTGGAGGAGGGACTCACTGCTACCTGAGGTGGCCCTCCTGACTCCGTCCTGTGCACCCCACCACCGAGCCTAACAGGATGCGACAGTATGAGAGCCCAGGGAGTGCGGGTTTGAGGGGGAGTTAGGCCCCTTGGGAGGGAGGAGGTGTGAGAGCTGGGCTGCAGGGATTAGGAAATAAGCAAAGGCAGGAAGGACAGTAACAGGGGAGTGCCCTCCCCACAGCTGGCAGGGGTCTCAGGCCCTGGGAAGGCTGCACTTGGTGTGTTTGTGGGGGGCTCTGTGGCTCCAAAGCTGTGTGGCCACTTCAGAGCAGCCTGGGCACAGCAAGTTAGTCCTGCCTATACCCTGAAGAGGCCCTGGCACCATCTGTGGGTGATGGGTACCTATGGAGAGACTGGAGCTGTAGCCCAGGCTTCAGAGAGAGGCAGGGAAGGGTGTGGAGGGAGGGGACAGGAGTGAGATGCCCTAGAGACTCCTCCTCCTCCTCTTCTCTGATAGCACAGATTTGTTAACCTACAAGTCCTCCCTGCCCCAGGCCCAGCCTTTGGGCTTCCTGGGTAGTCCTGCTGCAAGGCAGCTTCCCTGGAGGCTCACTGCTGTCCAGCTGGTCTTGCTTTGCCTTCATCCTTCCTTTCATGCTCCTTCTAACATCTTCCTCCACAACTGGGGTCACAGCAGAGGGTGGGCTGGCTTGATGGGCCAGGGAAAGGGTGTGGTTCTATCTGGGAAGAGCTCATTCCCCTAAGGATAACTGGCCACCTGCCTCAACTGACCCTTCACCCAGACATCTGTCGACTCCCCACACCAGGAAGGCACTGACCCCTACCCCTAGCAATATGCTGACTTTCTTTTATGAAATAACTTCAAAAATTTATACTTTCTTGAAAAGGATCTCAAGTTTTAAATAACCTGCTACAAATATCATTTTCTTCAGTTAAAAGTGCATTATCTCTAACAGGGAGACATTCACACTTTTCAAACACATAATGATTTATTATAGATTAACACCAAAAAATTAGAACATTTTATGGGAGAAAAGAGTTTTCATCAAAAGTCTCTTTAAATAGCCTGTAGTAGGTGACAGTGTTCCTTTCTTTCCTTCTGGAATTCTCAGAGAGATGCAGACGTGTCACAGTCCATAGAAACACACACTCACGTCAGGGATGTCTCTGGAGACGGCACCTGCCTCTGTGCTCAGTTTAAATAGAATGTTGGATCAGTGTCCTCATGGCCTTGGGCCCCTCCCGTTGTGGGGCCGGGTCCCTTTTGCAACTAAAAGAAGGAAGTTGCTATAAGAATGCGGTACATGAAAAGTAGAGAAGAGGAATGCCTTTTTATGAACTAAATAAATATTAACCATCTAAATTATAAATAGAATAGATATTACCAGGCTGGTTCTCCACATCAGGAGATCTCCTCTCACATCAAGAGCTTATGCAGATAAAACATGCCAGGTGGAATGATGTCTAGAGTTTCCACGACAGTAGTGAAGTTGTTAGTAAAGACGGTAGGGCCATGCTCTTCACCCAGGACATCAAATTCATCTTCTGTTTTACCTACATCTTTAGCTTCAAATGGTTCTAAGGAAGAATCCCAAACTCCTTTTGCAGAGGACATTCAAGCTGGTTACTGTCATGTTCTGAGCCTCTTTCCACTCCAGAATTAGCTTCACCATCACTGTCAGCTGAGGAACATCAAGGGTCATCTCCCTGGTGTTTCTTCTTCTAATGATGATGATTTTTGGTTGTTCCAGTAGCTTCTCCTTCCTAAGCCTCTGCACTCAGGCTCCCGGCCCTCTT
>CAUYQV010078225.1:0-20069 GCA_963574575.1 Galagoides demidoff
GTGGTCCCAGCTACTTGGGAGGCAGAGGCAGGAGACTCGCTTGAGCCCAGGAGTTGGAGGTTGCTATGAGCTGTGATGCCATGGCACTCTACCCAGGGGGATAGCTTGAGGCTCTGTCTCAAAAAAAAAAAAAAAAAAAAATTTTATTAAATTAACCTTATTTATTTATTTATTTATTTAAGACCAGGTCTAACTCATTGCCCAAGCTATAATGGAGTGGTGTTCATCATAGCTCACAGCAACCTCAAACTCCTAGGCTTAAGCAATCCTCCTGCCTCAACCTCCTGAGTAACTGAAACTATAGGTGCGTGGCATAACGTTCTGCTAATTTTTTAAATTTTTTTTGTGGAAGATAGGTTCTATATTCTTCAGGCTCATCTCAAACTTCTGTCTTCAAGCAATACTCCTACTTCAACCTCTCCAAGGGCTTAGGATTATAGGTGTAAGCCAACATACCCAGTCAAATTAACCTTAATTTTTTATCTATCATTCCTTTCTGTGAATTTTCTCTTCTTTCCTTTTTTGAGACAAGGTCAATGTTGCCCCTGCTGGTCTAAAACTCCTTGATTCAAGGAATCCTCCAGCCTCAGTCTACCAAGTAGCTGGGTCTACCAGTGTGTACCACATGCCTGGCTCCTTTTTGTACATTTCTGAATGAATCTCCAACTACCCAATCTTTTGTCTAACTGCTAACATGCCTCCAATTTCTTGTCTTCCTTAAAAGCTTGACATAGGAAAATAGATCAGAATGATTAAGAATCAGAAAATCCAGTCTGAATTCTGGCTCTGATTAACTATGTTATCGACTACAATATCTATAAAATGAGGATATAATTTCTCTAAGACTATGAAGCTTGCATAAAAAAACTATCTAGCAAAACGCTCTCTTTTCTACAAAGACTCCAACTCGTCTATCCTAGAACTTACTGGTCATTTCTTTATAAGCTCTTATATGTACAATTTTTTGTTACTATTTTTCATACATGTTCTTTTTCAAAAATCTTATTATCTGGGTGTCCCCAGCATCTATCAGTGTCTTACAGAAAAGTACCCAACAAATAAATGCATAAGATAATGTCCTCCTAGAGTAATAAGCTTTTAGAGTAATCATGAGCTATTTACACTGTGATACTAGCAGCATTATTTATACTATTTTTTATGGGAAATGTGATCCTAAATTCCACTTTGAAATTCTAGAAAGACTTTGCATTGATCTTCCCCAGAAAATATTTTAAATGAGCGTGACTCAAAACATGGTCTGAAAACTTTAGTCATTAAGGAAATTCTTCCCATCCCACAACAATGTAAGAAACTGAGAATAAGATCTTTTTTTAATGTTTTTTATTTTTATTTTTTGAGACAGAATCTCATTATGTCACCCTCGGTAGAGTGCTGTAACATCACAGCTCACAGCAACCTCAAACTCTTGGGCTTAAGCGATTCTCTTGCCTCAGCTTCCCACGTAGCTAGGACGATAGGCACCCACCATAACACTCAGCTATTTTTTTGTTGCAGCTGTCATTGTTGCTTTAGCTGACCCGGACCAGGCTTGAACCTGTCAGCCTCGGTATATGTGGCTGGCACCCCATCCACTGAGCCACAGGTGCTGCCCCTGATTTTTTAATAGCTGGGCATTGTGGTGGGCACCTGTAGCCCCAGCTATCTGGGAGGCTGAGGCAAGAGAATGGCGTTAAGCCCAAGAGTTAGAGGTTGCTGTGAGCTGTAACACCACAGCACTCTACTGAGGGCAACATAGTAAGACTCTGTCTCAAAAAAAAAAAAAAAAAAAGACTTATTTATTTTTTTGAGACAAGAGTCTCATTCTGTTGCCCCAGGTTAGAGTGCCAAGGAGTCGGCCTAGCTCATAGCAGCCTCAAACTGCTGGGTTTAAACAGCTCTTCCGATTGTGCACACACACCCCCAGTAGCTGGAACTACAATAACGATTATATCTCCCGCTAATTTTTTTTTTTACCTCTATTAAGAGACAGGGTCTCACTCTTGCTCAAGCTGGTCTCTAACTCGGAGCTAAAGGGATCCTCCCTCTTCAACCTCCCAGAGTGCTAGGATCAGGCATAGGCCACTCACTGCATCTGGCCACACCTGATAGTTCTGAAGCAGTCTGCAGAATGTGGTTAAGTAAATTTACAAGGAACTAACATTTTGAAATCAGATTCATGAAGGAACCTGAAAATTAAGAATAACCAGATCCCACAGAACTGAAGTTTTTACACTGAAAAGGGATCAAGATCAGTGCCTCTAATTTATACACATTAATCTGACAGGTGGGGTTCACTTCTAGAGTCATGGCTGTATTACCTCAAATAGGACCGGTCTGATGAGCTATTTGGCATCTCAACACCATTAATATCAATCAGCTACCCAACTATTCCTTTTTTTTTAAACAGAGTTTTACTGTTGCCCTGGCATCAACACAGTTCATGGCAACCTCAACTCTTAGGCTTGAGCAGTCCTCCTGCGTCAGCCTCTCCAGTAGCTGGGATTATAGTCACCTCCCATGATGCCTGGCAAGTTTTTCTATTTTTAGTAGAAACAGGGTCTTGGTCTTGCTCTTACTCAGGCTGGTCTCGAACTCCCAGGGTGCTAGATTATTGGCGTGAGCCACCACACCCAGCCCTACCCAACTTTTCTTATGTATTTTATCCTATGATATATAAAGCAGAGGAACTATACCAAGCCTATTATTCTAGAATCTAGGGACTCAAAATACTGGGTTCAGACACAGATGAAAACACTCTGCAGTGAGAGGACAAAGTTTAATAAGGGGCATGTACTTAATATTTATGAATAGATCACCTTCCAGAAGTACTGTAGAGAAAATGAGAAGGAATTATTATAAACCCTAAGTTTATACAAGAAATATCTTAAAAATTTGTTTTTAGGGTGGCACTTGTGGCTCAAGGAGTAGGGCGCCAGCCCTAGCCAAAAAAAAAAAAAAAAGGGGGGGTGCCTGTGGCTCAGTGAGTGGGGCACTAGTCCCATAGACTGAGGGTGGTTCAAACCCAGCCCTGGCCAAACTGCAAGAAAAAAAAAATATAGCTGGGCGTTGTGGTGGACACCTGTAGTCCCAGCTACTTGGGAGGTTGAGGCAAGAGTATCACCTAAGCCGAGGAGTTTGAGGTTGCTGTGAGCTGTACGACGCCACAGCTCTACTGAGGGCAATAAAGTGAGACTCTGTCTCTACCAAAAAAAAAAAAAAAAATTTTGTTTTTAAATACTCAGATTAATTTTCTCTTTTTTGAGATGAGGGGGAGGGGTCTCACTATATTGCCCAAGCTGGTATTAAATTCATGGGCTCAAGTGATATTCCAGTCTCAGCCACCTGAGTAGCAGACTACAAGTATGTGCTACTGTACCTGGCTAATTAGAAAAACAAATTTTTTTAAATGGGATCTCAACATTGCTCAGGCTGATCTCAAAGTCATGGCCTCCAGCCACCTTCCTGCCTCAGCTTTCTAAGTATCTGAGATACCCAAGTTTTAAGAATAAGATATACTCGGTGTCAACTGATGAGGTACCTTGAGAAAGATATGTAAAAAAATCATATCCCAAGTTCAAAAAAAAACAACAAAAACTCAAGAGTGAAAAGATACCAATTTGAAAAGAACTTCAAAACTTACAGTCAAGACAGGAATATTATTAAAAAAGAAACGGAAGACATCAGATCTTATTAATGCTGGGAAAGACGAACAACCAACCTAAGCAGTAGCCTTAACCTTTTAAAATGCAGCTAAATCAACAACAACAAAAAAAAGGGTAGGGAAAAACTACAAATGTAATAGTTTTATTTAAAATAACTTAATGGCTTTCCTAAAATCAACATCCTGAAATAGCCTATAAGAAGCCATTATTATCCGGCCATGGCCCTCTGCTCCAGCCCCCTCTCACACTCTTTCCCCCACTCCTGGCCGTAAATGCCAAATGTATAATATTCTCTTTATCTAGAAAGACCTACCTACTCATCCTCCCTCTCCCCACTTTATACCTATACTCATCTTTCAAATTTCAACTTGCTTTTTCAGAGAAGCCTTTCCTGACCATCACTATTCCCATACCAAACACCTCAAATGAGAGCTGGTTCTGCTTTACACACTCATAGTTTCCCTATACTTTTCTTTCCCAGAACTTATTTTATACTTATATATCTCTCCTCTAAACACTAAGCTCCACAAAGGCAGGGCATTCATCTGTTTTGCTCCTTTTTTTTTTTTTGCAGGTTTTTGGCCGGGGCCGGGTTTGAACCCACCACCTCCAGCATATGGGGCCAGTGCCCTACTCCTTTGCACCCCAGGTGCTGCCCTGTTTTGCTCCCATTATATCCCATAGAGCTTAGTACAGTGCCTGGGACTTGGCACCCTAAGGCAACAGGAACCTCCCCTCAAAACACAGATTTAGGGTTTGTTATTATACACAAAGATGCTTTCGAAAGGGGATATCTGAAAAAGATTACTAATTCAAAACTTTGGGCTGTAATAAAGACATAAAAACTGATTAAAGTTATGTTGCCTTACTACGAAAAATATATGCCTAAAAATGTTCCTAATAAAGTACTGGCTCAGTGCCCACAGCTTAGTGGTTAGGGCACTGGCCACATCCACTAAAGCTGGCGAATTTGTATCCGGCCCAGCCCTGCTAAACAATGACAGCGGCAATAAAAAAAAAAAATAGCCAGGCGTTGTGGCAGGTGCCTATAGTCCCAGCTACTTGGGAGGCTGAGGCAAGAGAATTGCTTTGCTCCAAGAGTTTGAGGTTGTTGTGAGCTGTGATGCCATATCACTCTACAGAGGGTGACATAGTAAGACTCATCTCAAATAAAAATAAATAAATAAATCTACTAATTCAGGTATCTTTTGAGAGTTTTCTCCAGCTACTAACAATGGAGTAGGAATGGAAGAGGAACAGGGAAGAAAGAGAAGACATTCAGCTTCTCATATGGTCTTGGGGAACACTTTTAGAAGCAACTCCACATTTGGAAAATCTTTTCATGATGTGTTTCAGCCCATGGAGATGCACTTAGAAGTCAAGAGTTGTGACTACAGAATACTAAAATTGGTAGGATTGACAGTACCCTTGACATCCTACTAGGATGGACAACTACAGAAAGGTGAGAGATTTATTCCAGAAACCATAATAAATTCAAAAGTGGAGTGTCAAAAACAAAAACTGAAGAATATGTCATTATATCCAACCTTCTATAAAGAAAATAAGGATGTTTTAAATATGCATAATCATAACAAAAAGCAAAAAGAGCCATCAGAAAAAAAAAACTGGAGACTAAAGGTGAGACAAAAGAAAGCTTCTGAAATTTGCTAATTGCTTTGAGATTTTCAGAAGCCGCTCTTCAAGGAAAAAAAAAAAAATTGCAAAGATAGCAGGCTTTAGGGCAGCGCCTGTGGCTCAGTGAGTAGGGTGCTGGCCCAGAGGGTGATGAGTTCGAACCCTGCCCCAGCCAAATTGCAACAAAAAAAGAGCCAGGCATTGTGGTGGGCACCTATAGTCCCAATTACTCAGGAGGCTGAGGCAAGAGAATCACCTAAGCCCTAGAGCTGGAGGTTGTTGTGAGCTGTGACGCCAAGGCATTCTCCGGAGTGTGAAAAAGTAAGACTTTGGCTCTAAACAAACAAAAAAAAAAGGCTCGGGACCTGTGGCTCAAGCAGCTAAGATGCCAGACACATACCCCTGAGTTGGCAGGTTCAGATCCAGCCCAGGCCCGCTAAACAATGATGGTTGCAACCAAAAAATAGCTGGGCATTGTGGCAAGCGCCTATAGTCCCAACTACTTGGGAGGCAGAGGCAGGAGAATCGCTTGAGCCCAGGAATTGGAGATTGCTTTAAGCTGTGATGTCACAGCACTCTACCCCGGGAAACCGCTGGTGGTTCTGTCTAAAAAAAAAAAAAAAAAAAAAAAGATAGCAGGCTTTATTATTGAGTATTAAGATTGCAAATAACAGTTCTACTCTATTGTTATGAAATGCCTGACACCTCAGAGAAGTAAAAACCATGAAATGTCCCATATTTTTCTTTTTTCTATCATCTCCTATTTCTGATAGAAAGTTTCTGCAAGTTTCCTAGAAGATAACTGTACATCTAAAGTACAAACATCTAAAAAAAAATAAAAAAATAAAAGTACAAACATCTTGGACTACCAACAACTTTTGCACAGATAATGTTGAGATTTTGTTTTAGTTTATAAGTCACTACAAATGTCATATAATTGCCAGGTAAATATTAACTTTTGGGCTATAGTACATGCTATGTTTTTACATCTTGATATCCCCCTTCAACTTTAAGGAAGGAAATATACTGGGCTTGAGAGGGTAGATACAACTTTGCAAGTGCTGAAAGAACATGAATTCCAGTGAAAGCTACCCCCAAAATGTGGAACAAACTCATGATCCAATCAAACTGAATGAGATCCCTATATCTGAAACAGCACAAAGAATGTAGATAATGGATAGTTTTACATATGATTTAAGATTTTAACTTCCACTAATTAGTGTCATAAAACAAAGATTTGTTTCTTTTTTTTTTTTTCCTTTAATGATAAAAATCTGTCAAGGGTAAGACTTGTTCTAAGACAGAATCTGACAATAGATCTTACAAGCAAAGCTTTAGAGTGCTGGCATTATATATCTGTGTCTAGGGCATTTATTACCATCCTGTGTGGTAAGTTTATTAGAATAACATTATGCTTTTAATTTGCAATAAGGAATATATTCTGGGCTAAGCACCCGTAACTCAGTGAGCAAGGCATCAGCCACATACATGGAGCCTGGCAGGTTCAAGCCCAGCCTGGGCCTGCTAAAGAACAATGACAACTACAACCAAAAAATAGCTGAGTGTTGTGGCAGGCGCCTATAGTCTTAGCTACTCAGGAGGTTGAGGCAAGAGAATTGCTTAAGCCCTAGAGTTTGAGGTTGCTGTGAGCTGTGAGGCTATGGCTCTCTACCAAGGGCTACACAGTGAGACTCTGTCTCAAAAAAAAAAGAAAAAAAAAAACAGAAATAAATATATTCTGAAGTTAATAATGTCTTGGAGGTAAACTTAAAATGAAGTACTTCCCTAATTCATCTTAGTGCCTTTGGGAGTAACACTTAGAAATTTCTTGAAAACATTGAGAGGTTGAAATGGCTAACTTACTGGTACCAGACAGACCCCAAAGGTTGAAAAAGTTCTCTTCTAAAATTACGAACAGAAATTTCATATAACCCTCTGATGTTTCTGTGAGTTGCTGTTAAACTCACTACAAGGAAAAAAACAAAATTACTGGAAAAACAATTGTTCAGAAAGAATTGAGTATTATATCTCCCTCACAACACACTCTTAGGAAAGCTCAGTAGTATTTATCAAAGCCAGTGTCACAATGAGATAGCAGTAGGGTTTAGGAGCAAAAGTAGAACCTTAAAAAAGATGAAGAAAAAGGTCAAGTTTTCTTCTTATTGGTTCATTCTTTCTTCTCACTTGAAACCTAAAAGGCCTATAGGGCAAACTATTAAGGTGGTCAGGAGAAAAGAAGCAGGAAGGTCAGATGAGGATGCTTAAATGTCAAAAAACATGGAGGATCCTAAGAGCCCTGTCCAGAGCAGGTGACCAGACAAGGAACTGGAATGGAATTCACAAAGAATAGCATGTGTGCACTGGGAATAATCTCAGTTCTAGCTCATAGAGTACTCCCTGGGCAGTAAAAAAAGGATAAGGCAGATTTAGTTTCTCAGCTTCTAGAAATGAACTATCACAGTTCATATACCAAGTCAGAACTGCCTAGATATGAAAATATAAATTACACTTCAATCCCACAAGATCATAAAATCTAACACTAAAAATGTGATTTTACAATTCAAATAACAAAGTTACCAAATTCAAGCCAAACTTAAAATATAAGTGAATGCCAAAAATGAAGTCTTTTTACTAGTCACTAAAATGAGGAAACATCAATGAAGCATCTTTAAGTGTATATCCTATATTGTTAAGGTGTGATTTAAAACTTCAGGAGATAAGATGTAGAAATTTTAGCAAAGAAAGAAAAAAGAAAAAAAACTTTTGGAGAAAAAATGCATTGTGAAAATTTTTCCAACTGCATTAAAAAAAAAAAAAAAACCTAGTACTTTTAGTTCCATATTCTCGCTAAAAGTAGTCAATGAACAAAACCTGCCCAAATTCCTATTTCTCTCTAGAATAATATTCAGTTTATACATCAAAGAATAAACAGAGCATACTGTCCAGAGTACACAAATATGAGGCCAGTCAGAACATTTAGGAGTTAGTTGGGGGTATACTTTGAAAATGTACAGTAAGTATATTCTATCCAAAGCATTAAGTTTCTGAAACTATCGTATGAGAGATATATCTCAAATACAAAAGAAAGTTATGAATATGTTGCCCCAGAGATATAAATAAGGGGAAGGAAAAGATGGGGAAAAAGCCCCTCTCATATTTGAGGATGATTCCTTAGAAAAGATGTCATAGTCTGAAGCATCTGTAACCTCACTTAGCACATAGCAAAGTATAGCATAAATATGAATCTCCATCCCTTTCTAGATGAGGTTTGGAGAAACCAACTGCAGAAGTTATAGAAACTCTGATTCAAAATATAAGAAATTATAAATAATACTGAACATAACTGCTTTAAAAAGCAGGTAGTTCCTTGACATTGGAGATACTCAAGCTGAGGCTTAAGGATTCTACATCGGGATGCTACAGAAATTAATTCCTGATTTGTACACAGTATTTGAGTTTGGACAAATGGACCTCTAAGTTCCTTATAACTCTTTATGATAGCAAGGTGATCATTTGGGAAACGATCACTGTAATTTTTCCTCTTTCCTCAAGTATATCACTTAATGTAAACTGGTAAGTTATCTTACCTATGAGATTCTTGCTCTCCTTTCATTTTCTCTACTTTTGATAACATATCATCAACTTTAAATGTTTTCCTGGAAGAAACAGATAAACAAAATAATCACTTCTCAACTGAGAAAAACAAACAAATTACACTATATTGTTACTATTAAAGTCAAGATGGAAATAAGACTGATTATAGTAGGATAACTTATGGATGGTTAGCCATACAATGAATACTATTCAGACAGTACATGTTGTAACATAGCAGACAAGCCTTCTAGTGCCATCTCAAATGCTAACTTTTTCATGAGACCCTTTTGTAATTATTCCCAAACCAAAGTGATTTCTCCTTACCCATAGCGCTTGGTCTATGTTTTGATATTTAGTCTTCTACATGTGAAACTTGTGTAAATATTTTATTTCTCCTACTAGATGATAAGCACCTAAAAGGCAGTGATTGCTTTTCTTCAAGGAAAATCATGTAGTACTTGCATAGTGCCTTACACTTGGGTAGGTATTCAGGCATCTGCTAAATTGAGCCAAACAAATGCAAATTATATGTATATTGGAATACATTTCTATTAAGCAACCCAACAAACATATACTAGCACTATCACATAAAAAAATGGATATTCTATAAAATGTATCTGAAGTTTTCAAGACATCCTCCAAGACTACTGGCAAAGCCTAAAATTAAATGATACACTGTATTAAAGAGATGGTTGTGGACATCATGAAAACATTTTAAAGGGGACATACCCATCATATCATAAAAAAATTATTAACTTCTAACTTAATAAGTTTAAGAGAAAAAAGTAATTTTCCACAATAGAAACTTAAATTACAATCTATATTTCAGGTGAATGACAACAGCCTCTACTAACAAAAAATCTTCAAGGGGAAATAAAGCTTCTCTCTTTACCTTTAGAGTTGCTGAAAACTTTAATATTAAAGTTTCATTCAGTGGAGCACAGTAAGAAGTGCTTTAAGAAAGATGGCAATGTATTTTCAATCTCCACAGATAAGAGAGAAAAAGAAGAAAAATGCAGGACTCTTTTAGAGTGCTTCCAAGAACTGTTCAGTCTAAATACTGAAAGTTACTATTGAGGAAGGTTATGAAGTTATTGGAAACTTTTAAGAATACTGTGTTTATCTTTCTGTAATGATTAAGAAGAAATTCTGTTTATAGAAAGAAAGGTAAGACTGTTAAGTCCCAAAGTTCATTTCTTCGAATGTTATGAAGTTGCATATAGAAAAGTAAATAGCAAAACTGAATATTAACAACCATTTGAAAAAGATCATAAAAGCAGCCCTGCTTTCCTTAGGGATAAACAAAACAAACCACACAGGCAACTATACAAAAGCAGCTCCTTCCCCAACACTAAGCATTTCTGTTCTTTATGAAGGTAATGCTACGTTAGTATAGATTTAACAAGGGAAATACTCTCTAAAGGTCACAAAAAAGTATGATATTTTTAAATTTCAAGAAATTTCAGATGGCCAAGTCCGGTGGCTCACGCCTGTAATCCCAGAACTTGGGAGGCCAAGGTGGGTTTATTGCCTGAACTCACAGGGTGGAGACCAGCCTGAGCCATAGCAAGACCTCATCTCTAAAAATAGCCTGGTGTTGTGACAGGTGCCTATAGTCCCAGCTACTTGGGAGGCTGAGGCATCAAGAATAGCTTAAGCCCAGGAATTTGAGGTTGCTGTGAGCTATGACACCACGGCCCTCTACCAAGGGTGACAGAGTGAGACTGTCTCAAAAAAAAAATACAAAACAAAATTCTTTTCAGGACATTTTCTTAGGAGGGTTCAGAAATGGCTTGCACAGCATCTAGTAAAATAGATTTGATAAAAAATGCCCTCTTCCTTACCCATATTTCCACCTTGTCCAAATTGTTTTAGCCTTTAGAATTTGAGTATCTCTATAAAGTGAAACTAAAGTAGAATTTTAACATATATATCAGAATTAACATTAAACTAAGAGTATGACTCCAAAAGGAGTGAAGTGCTTATTCCAACAATAGATATTGTTATAACAGTAGAAAAAGGAGTTCTGAAAACATTTTGAGAAAACATCACAATCACTAGATTAATTTGCCACCTTCCAAAATTACCTACCAACTACTACTTTGAAGATATAAGTTGTGCTCTAATTTCCTTTTTTTTTTTTTGAGACAGAGTCTCACTATGTCCCCCTCAGTAGATTGCCATGGTGTCACAGCTCACAGCAACCTCAAACTCTTAGCAGTGTTTCTCAACCTTCCTAATGCCGCAGCCCTTTAATACAGTTCCTGTGGGTTTCGACCCACAGGTTGAGAACCGCTGGTCTTGGGCTTAAGCAATTCTCCTGCCTCAGCCTACTGACTAGCTGGGACTACAGGCGTCTGCCACAATGCCTGGCTATTTTTTTGTTGCAGTTGTCACTGTTGACTGTGCTCTAATTTCTTAAAAGTTAGTCTTAATGTATTACATATGAAGTCAGGCATGTAACAAGAGAATTAAGTAATTCCTATGCATTTTTGTAGAAATAAAGTATATGGAATTTAAATGTTTTTTTGGCTGGCATATTGCTTCAAAATTCCCCAAAGATACTTTATCTTTTTAAATCTCAATTATTTTTATGCAATAATTAAGAAAATCAGTTTCTACTATCTATCTACTATCAGTTTCTAACTATCTTTACCCACTGATAGACAACAGAAACATATCCTACAATGGGACAAACTGTCTAATAAACAAATATGACAGGAAAATCATGAACTTAGATTTTAAATGTATATTATTTATAGTCATGTATAAATTAATTTGAACTTATTTTAAGATAACTCTATTATTATTATTATTTTAATGCAGTTTTTGGCTGGGGCTGGGTTTGAACCTGCCACCTCCAGCATATGGGGCTGGCACCCTACTCCTTTGAGCCACAGGTGCTGCCCAACTTTATCATTTTTTATATTAAAATCAAGCATCATCCTCAACAACAACTCAGCTGACCTTTCATATTAAAAATACCTTTTTTTTCTGGCTCGGCGCCGTGGCTCAATCGGCTAAGGCGCAAGCCACATACACCTAAGGTGGTGGGTTCGTATCCCCAGCCCAGGCCCGCCAAACAACAACGATGGCTGCAACCAAAAAATGGCCAGGCGTTGTGGCGGGCGCCTGTGGTCCCAGCTACTTGTGAGGCGGAGGCAGGAGACTTGCTTGAGCCCAGGAGTTGGAGGTTGCTATGAGCTGTGATGCCATGGCACTCTACCCAGGGGGATAGCTTGAGGCTCCATCTCAAAAAAAAAAAAAAAACCTTTTTTATTTTTTGAGACAGAGTCTCACTCTGCCACCCTGAGTAGAGTGCCATGGCATCACAACTCACAGCAGCCTCAAGCGATTGTCTTGCCTCAGTTTTTCTATTTGTAGAGATGGGGGTCTTGCTATTGGTCAGACTGGCCTCGAACTTGTAAGCTTAGTCAATCCACCCAACTTGGTCTTCCCCCAGTGCTAGGATTATAAGGCGTGAGCCACTGTACCTATCCTAAAAATACTGTAATGAAAGAAAAAAGTTAACTTCAGGCCAACCATGGTGGCTCATGCCTGTATTCCTAGCACTCTGGGAGGCCAAGGAGGGTAGACTGCTTGAGCTTATGAGTTCACAACCAGCCTGAGCAAAAAACCAAAACCCCATCTCTACTAAAAAATAGAAAAACTGAGGCAAGAGGATCACTTGAGCCCGAGTTAGAAGTTGCCATGGCACTCTACCCAGGGCAATAGCTTGAGACTCTGTCTCAAAAAAAAAAAAAAAAAAAAAGGGAACTTCATCAAATTCTAGTTTTATATAATTAGGGGTTAGCACACTATGGACCAATGGCCAAATCTGGCCTACTGCCTATTTGTTTAGCCTGTGAACTAAGAACAATTTTTTAGATTAAGTATTACAATTGATTTGATGATAGAGAACATGAACTCTGAACTCCAATAAAGCAAAATGTTATCTCGTCACCCCACAAAAATAATTATACATTTCTCATTAGGCTTGTACTACAAAATGTATTCTGTATTGTATTTTGAATTTCATTGATAAAAAACTTGTTGACATTTTGCTTTTTTTTATAATACCTATACATCCTTGATTTTGCCTCCAAGCCACAACTCCTAAAATATTTACTATCTGATCTTTCACAAAAAAGTACACTAACTGCTAGCATAGATCAAACAATAGAGTAGATATGTAAAGAGTTGACAAATCTATTAATTCTGATACCTAATTCATCAGCTTCCTCCTACTTATTTGAGTGCCCAGAAATTTTCATCTATTAAATGCAATTCTTTCTCTCTCTCAATTCAGAAAGATTTCCAAAAGAGAAATAGTTTTAACATTCCTTCAAAATACAAGCAGATGCATCTACAAAATTCAACTATGTCTTGCTACAGAAAAGTGATGCCTACCAGAAGTCTCCCACAGAGTTTAGTTTCAAAGTCTAAGTAAGATAGCTTAAGAGTTATAAGTCAAGACTATAATACCAAATGCTTAATAGGAGTTCACGCCTTTAAATTTATTCACTTGATATCCTCAATAAATACAATCTTATACCTAAGACAAGAAACTTGCATTCCATTATTACATTTAAGCTTTAAATGCAACACAGCAAAAAGCTTTTTCCCACAGCTCCATACTCCACTTTAAGACCAGCTGATTAAGACTTTAAAAAAAAAAAAAAATTCATCCTATTGACTCCAGAGGTATTTCCCTTTCAGTAAGACTACCACCAAAGATACATATTCCTAAAATTAGACTTTTTAAACCTATCATCATAGGAGCTAATTCTTCATTGGTAGACATATAAGAAATATTCAAAAATTAACTGTTAAGTTTTATTTATCAAAAATAGTTATGCTGAGCCCTTTGTCAAATGTTTAAATCCTTGAATTCTACGAAACTTGAAAATAACTAGTGGCATAAAGTAAAAACTGAAATCAGTAAAATTGCCCCATTCTCTTCACTACTAAATCATTTTTGCTAGGGGGAGAGGGGAAACTGGTAACAAACTGGGATTTACAAAAATGATTATACTAAATCACTTTGCAAACAATTCAACCAATCACTCTTTCAATTGTTTTCATATTTAAGTTTTAATCGGAAATACTAATTTAAGACAAAATTTAACATGGTTTGATCAGCTTGAAATAAGATTCACAAAAATGTACCTTTTGATGTTTGTTCTGGAGTTTCGATGAGACATGTAAGTAAGAGTTCTGTGCAAAAATATTGGCTATAAAAAAGGTTAAAATATTAGAAGTAAATACAGATGAAGTTATAAGAAATAAGTAATTATTGATAAATTTTGTTGACTACTTACTGCTATGAGATTCCGAGTTCGAAGAAATCTATAGATCTGTGTTGGTTCTAGGTAACAGGAAACAAAATCCAGTCATTATCTAAATTTACTTACTACTTGTCAGGGAATTATCAACTCAGCCAATGTTAAAACCAACATAAAGCAATCACCTGTTATAGAAACTATGCACTAATATTTATCATGCACAATAAAATCAACAGGCATTCAATCTATGGCATACATGGACAAAATGCATTTATGTTTACTTTAAATTTAAGGATCTCTATAAACTTGTTAATTGAACCTTTCTAAGGCAGCTACAATTACTGGACAGAACCGAAGGGCAGTAGCTATATTCATTTAATTTAGCTTATTTAAAATATTTATAATACATCTCCTTCCAAAAAGCTGCTAAAATAGGTAGCTGGATTCAACAAAAGATCTATTATTGATGCCAAACAACATGAAAATTTTGCTTTTTAGTTGGTCACTTAAAAAATGTGTATAAAGTCAGTCAAAATAGAATAAAACCATTTCCTAGACATCCTAATACAGATATGCTGAAAGTCAGCCAATACTGAAAGTCTGGGGCATAAATTATAATTAAACTCAGTATCTCTAATTATAATTTAACTTTAAAAAAGCATTTCACTGTAAGATTTCTGAAACATTCCCTCACAGAAAGGATCAATAGAATATCTAAAGAATAGAGTTTGAATATTTATCTATATTTACTCAACATGTGTTTTTTATATAATCAAGAGTCTCAAAACAGCCTTTTTAGTGCTAAAATTAAATTTAAAAACAGTTAAAATTTAATGTTATACCCACATATATAAGTGGTATAGGATTAATATCCTTGATATAAAGAGTTCTATAGAGAAAAGGGAAACTGATAGCAGCTTCAAATTGTTATTAAAAGCAATAGTGATGATCCTCCAAATCTATGAAAAGCTATCCAAACATAACTACAGAAACATAACTGCAAACATTGTGATGTTAATTTAGTAAAGAAAGCTAAAGATTGTTATCAGAAAAATGCATTGCATGTACACGTGTTTCTATATTTATTGATGTATTAGTTTCCTAGAGTTGCCATAATAAAGTACTACAAACTTGAAAAAAAAATTAATGTTATAAAGGACTTAGGTTAAAGATTAAAAATATACACATATACCATCATACCAGTTATGTTATCCATTAGTATCGCATTTCTTTAAATAAAACAGTATCTAAGTATGAGTAATTATATTAATAATTACATTATAGCATTTAATCTTCTCATAAATTAAGAGGAATATTAGAGGAAAAACCAAGCTGTTTATGACCAGATCAAGCTTTTACTACAGCTGATTTCCTCCAGGGGAACTCATCAGAAAGCAAATAGTTAAAACTTTCTTGGAGGATTTGTCATCTTCTCATAACATTTTGAAAGAACTTTTAAAATTTCCACTTACTCTTCAGTTCGTTTAGTTTTAGTTTCAAATTAAACTAAAGGAGATGCAAGTATGTCACTTGTGGTGGGGACATATTTCCATATTTCCAATTAAAGCCTCTCCAGATTTTTGAAAGTGTATTAGGCAGAAGAATAACATGAATATCTCTGAAACAGGCTCAGTATTTGTTTCAATAAAAACTGAAATTCCTCGTACTAAATTCCATTTAGAATTTCATGAAGCACTAATGAGAACGAAGGAAAGGTATTAAACAATGTAATACATCTTTGCAAGCACAGCTGATACCATGCCCTTAACTATGCCACAATAAAATTGTAAATAAGGGCATTCGGCGGTAGAGTCAAGTTTATTCAAGTTTATGTAAGATGTTTAGCTGTTAAAGATCACCCTAATAATAACATCCATAAAAAAAGCAAAAAAGAAAAAGAATCAGGATACAACAGTAAAATTTATAGTCCTGACGTTTTTAATAAATTCTATTGTTTCCAGACACCTTACTCCTCTTTCCAAATAAGTCACTGTTTCGCCCTCCAAACTGACCTTAAAAACAGAAATCGGCATTTTTAAAATGTGCCGGAATAAAGCCAAATACTAAAAGCGGAATGCCGAGGTCGTCTCTAGAGAAGCTGCGCGGCCACTATCTGTCTCAGTTTACGTATCAAAAAAATGGGTGGGCAGATTTGAAAGGTTTAAAGCGACCAAAGGTGCCATGTTAACATGCAGCTCCGAGTTCGCGCGAAGGCATTTCGGGCTAATGACAGACAATTCCGTCGGTCTGACTGCATCCCTCCCTTCTCAGGCTTGATCCTGGACCTCAAAACCTACTCCCGAAACCCCCGGGACTTCCACAGTACGAAAGGTATGAAAGAAAACAAGAACTCATCTTGACCGCAGCTCAGCTCAGTCGTAACCTCCCCATCTGAGAGGTGCCTGCTCTCAGCGCGGGGGTCCAGCGCTGAGCCTCCTGTGCAGACCTTCGGGGGGTCAGGAACCTGCCCTGGACCCCTCTTCCGCTACCCTCTAGGGCCCTGGACTTTGGATCCCCCGGAGCCGTGATCCCCGAAGGAGGAACACCTCCTCAATTTCTCCCTCCACTCTCCAACCAAGTGGACTCCCGGGGAGCAAGGGGGACCCCGGAGAGGGTCCCGTCCCCCGATGCGGGAGGAGAGGGCACCGCCGCCCTCAAAGCCGCAGACACACTCACTCTCAAAGGCCTGGAGGAAAAGCTCGTGGTCAGCCTGGACGTGCTCCATTTTCGGCTTCTTCACCGGTAACACCGCGGCCCCCGCTGCTGCCGCCGCGGAGGAAGAAGAGGAGGCCGAGTAACTGCCGCCGCCTCCACAGCCCCCGCCGCCGGATTTGCCGCCCGAAGCCGTCGCAGCCGCCACCGCCGCCGAACCCCCGAAGCCACCTCCCCCGGACCCCGCGCTGGGCCCCGAGCCGCCCCCTCCCCCACCGCCGTGCTTCTGAGGCGCCATCGCGGTTCCTGCCTCCTCCCCCCGCCAGCTACGCGCCGGGCGGCCCCGGAGAGTAAGCGCCTGCAATACCAACCGCTCGCCCCAGCAGGCTCCGGCGGACCGAGGGGGGAAGGAGGAGAGAGGGGAGGAGAGGGGAAGGGAAGGGAGGAGGAGAGGAGGGAAGGAGGGAGGAAAAAAAAAGTGTCTCTTCAGAGCCCCGCTCCGCTCCGGAGGCAGCTCACCCTACCCCGGCCTCGCTCCGCCCACTTCCCCCGCCCGGCGCCCTGATTGGCCGGCGGGAGCGCGCGCCGCCCGGCCGCCCAGCCCGTTGGCCCGTGGATTCCCCCGTCAGTCACGCGGAGGCGCTTCTCGCGGAGGCGCGGCTTGGTTGGCCCGTGCGCGCTGCCGATCGCGGGCCCGGCCGCCTCTTTGAACTGAATTCGCGGGAAAATTAGGGGTCGGAGCGGCCTTCCTGCTAGCCCCGGTGCATTGTGGGGAGAGAGGGACCCAGCGAGCTGCTTAGAGAGCCGTTTCTCGCCTTCTGAGCTTCGCCAGTCGCCGCCCCCAGGGGGTTCCAGGACCCCCTGAAGAGAGGCGGGCCTCTGGTGAACTCTGGGCGAGGGGCCTGTTAAATGAAGTGAGCTCTGTCAGGGACCTTCGAGTCTCTAACTTCCCAGGAAGGGACCTGGCGTGCCCGGAGTCAGGGGCGCTTCTGGGCTGATGGGCTCCCGGGGCGGGAGTCACGTGCCCCAAGCCCCCCATTGCCGAATCCCACCTGGCGGAGGCGAGAGTTGGCGGCGGCTGCCGTGGGACGCGACGGGGCTCCACCGAAGCCAGTGATTTATATTGTCACAGGGAGAGAAACTATGTCCTGCAGGCGTCGGGGTCTTTTCTGAAGCTGTGGCTTCTCAACATGATGGGAGCGAAGTCCAGAATTTTAGATTTATGCCTCCAGACACCACAGCACTGGTCGGAACGAAAACGCTGATCTTCTAGAAATCAGTACTTGGCACTGCTCTTGAGGCTTTAAACTGCTGGCAATCAAAAACTTGGGATACGGAGTTTTGCGAGTCCTACGCGTAGGCCCGATTCAGTCTTCTGATACGGGTTAGGCTGGAGTTGAGTTAATACTTTTAGAGATTTGAATTTCGGGTTGGACAAAGTGACCTCTAAGAGTCTTCATCCCATTCGGCTTCTGTGATCTGAGATCACATTAAAGTGAAACACTACCTTCAAAACCCCCAATCCACATACACAGAACCATTTCATACTTTCTCCAGCAGTTTTCAAACGTCTATTTTCAGATCTCTTATAGTTAACTGAAAAACACTGTTTACACAAGTGTCTTTGTTAAACAAGTTGTTTACAAAACTAATCATCTTTGGGATGGTTATTTAAATACCTAGAGTACTGATTTAACAAAGCTTTTGCTACTTAGAGTGAGCCCTGCAAATGATGCATTTGATATACTTGGCATTTCAGGGACACATCTGAAATTAAGTACCTTTCTTATCTGAAATTAGGTGTATCTGTTGCTGATTTCTGTATTACATTCAGAAAGTTCAGAATGCTTTCTTGTTTGTATTTTTCTGTTATTTTTTACATCCTCCTACAAAAAGAGGCGTTCTGTTTTTCTTTTTTTTTTTTAGATTTCCGAATTCAGCCTTCTCTGATTAATGCCCTCCCACAGAGGCTGTGGGTTTTTAGATCTTGGTTAAACTGCTTTATAGGGTTGGAAAATGAGCGTTCGTCAATTCAGTCAAGGTCTGAAGCATTAACCCACGCTAAGTAAATGACAAAAATAAGTTATAGACCAGAAGAGTAACGTATTAATTAAGTATAACTGGCAAAATGACCAGTCTTCATCATTTGTACAAGGTTCTCCCATTTTGCTGGGAAGGGGCGCAGATGAAGAGACAGACATAATCAAAGAAAAACAACTAGTGATTATCATAAATCTTTGATGAGCAGAGAAATGGAGCTAAGGGGGTTGAGATGTTCTTAAAGGTTATTTCCTTAGAGAACAAATTGGTAGCCTTCTCAGCTTGGGCATGGGCGTGTGTGTGGTTGACTAGAACTAGCAACGGTCTCAGGAATCAAAGCCAACCATGCTCTGGGAGAGGCATAGTAACAAATTGTCACTTTGGGAATGTGTGTAAATTGCTAAAAAAGAAAAAAAGAAACAAAACTTAATGCCTCAAACAAATTAGAATTAATTAAAGGGTTATCTTAGCTACATTACCATTTTCTCAATCAGATAGATAAAATGTTTATAGATCATCTCAGGGTTGGTGCCATTTGTGACTAGCTTATTTTGTGTTATTTCTAAATTTGGGGTGACAACTGTTTTTGAGATTTGTTATGCCAATTCACTGTCAATGAATATGTACATGTATATGTATATGTTTGATTCCTCTACCTCACGCTGAATTTGAATTGCTTTCTGGGAGGTTTGTTTGTTTTTGCCTTCATGTCATATCTGGAATTGAATTGTAAACTCCTAAAAGCAAAGGCTGTTGTCTATCTTTTAAGTATTTCCTAGTACAGGACTGGATAGATAATGTAAGGAAAGAAGGATAGCAATTGTTTTGATACATTAAAGTATTATACTTTTACAAGTATAAAAGCTTTTCATAATGATCCTGTGAAACTGGCATCATTTCCACTTTCCAGCTGACAAAGTAGGTTTAGAGAGGGTCAATGACGTTTTCACTTAGTGTCAGAGTTGTGACTTGAACCCAGGTTTTTTACTTCAATTTCCATGCTCTTTTGCAATAATAATACAATTGCCCTTAGTGATATACTAAAAGCTGAGTTTTTTTGTTTTTTTTTTTTTTTTGAGACGGAGCCTCAAGCTATCCCCCTGGGTAGAGTACCATGGCATCACAGCTCATAGCAACCTCCAACTCCTGGGCTCAAGGGAGTCTCCTGCCTCCGCCTCCCAAGTAGCTGGGACCACAGGCG
>CAUYQV010078228.1:0-14875 GCA_963574575.1 Galagoides demidoff
CATCACAGCTCACAGCAACCTCCAACTCCTGGGCTCAAGCGAGTCTCCTGCCTCTGCCTCCCAAGTAGCTGGGACCACAGGCGCCCGCCACAATGCCTGGCCATTTTTTGGTTGCAGCCATCATTGTTGTTTGGTGGGCCCAGGCTGGGGATTCAAACCTGCCACCTTAGGTGTATGTGGCTGGTGCCTTAGCCGATTGAGCCACAGGCGCCAAGCCAGACAGTCTAACTTTTAAAGAAAAGATCAGACATCCAGATTTAGGAGGGGAGGGAGGGATTTCTTTATTATTCTTTGTACTACAACTCCTTTTATTAAAATATTAGGTAGTTTATTTCACAAGTAAACTTGAAAATCCTATCATGACAAAATCCTCATACGTACTGAATAAAGCAAATATGCTTTTTACAAACTTTTGATTATGTAATAACTTGACTTCCAGAAAACATGCAAAAATAGTATAGAGTTCAATTAATATATTCTTCACCTAGCTTCCCCTAAAGTTAACAACTTATATAATCAAAGAACAATTATCAAAACCAGAAAATATATACTAAACTATAGAGATTATATAATTTTTACCAGTTTTTTTCCAATATCCTTTTACTGTTCCAGAATTCAACCCTAAATCCAACACTTTTTGTCTCTATCAATTACAAAGGTAAAGGTAACAACAAATAAGCTTCTAAACAAACACTGAGTTATAAAGAAAATAGCAAAAGAAATCTCTAGGAGCCATAAACAAATACATAACAAAATGAAACAATTATACTATATTGAGTGGTAACTGGGTAAGGATTAACTGTAGGCATTTTTTCCCAGTCCCAGTCTAGGACTTTGGTTTACATGCTCATGTAGAAAAAGCAAATGCAGTCTTGGCTCCTCTTTTAAGATGGTGGAAGTGAGATTTCCCCATGTGTAAAGCTGAAAACCTCCAAGAGCCATGCTCTGAGGAAAAAAGTCAGCCAGAAAAAGAAATCTATCTACTAAGAGAAGGATATAAGGTGAAGAGCATCAGTCTTGACTTGGGTTTAGGGTAGGAAAGCCTTCCCTAGGAATATATATTCATGCATGTAGGTCTGCCTCTTACACAGGTTTAGGATTTAAAAATATAACCAAGTAGTCTGAAATTTACATACAATCTGATCCTAGGCTGTGAAACATGGAAAGGGCAAAAGTAAAACATTCCAGAGAGGCATACGTATTATCATCAGATTAGAGCGCTCCTAAACGTGGTCACACAATCTCAAATTACTATGTTTGTGAGGAAATAGACTATTAAGAGTGTTTAACAGTATAAACAGAACTTCAGATGACAATATCATTGAAGAAGGTAAATAATACATTCTCTTATTCAAAATAAATTTAAAATAAATGTTTTAAATTACTAAAGACATATGAGGAATGAGAATGTAAGAAAGGAAAACTTTTTTTAAAGTTGATTTGAAAAAGAACTAATTTCTAGAAACAAAAAATTTAATTTCATTAATTTTAAGTAACTGAGGAGAAAATTAGTGTTCTAAAAAATATGAGTTAATTACTAGAATAGAGCATGGAGAAATACTAAAATGAAAATATGAAAGAGAGGCTGTGATATGTGACAGCCCTTGACTCACGATGGTAAATCCACTTGGGAAGTAACATATTCAACTTATAATTTTCAACTTTACTATGGATTTACTGGGACGTGAGTTCACTGGGACATGACTCATTGTAAGTGGAGGAGCTCCTGACACCTCACAATGGGGTTATGTTTTCTAATGAATGTGTATCGCTTTCATACTATTATAAAATTGAAAAACTGTTAATTGAACCATCGTTAGGGATCATCTGTCATGTTGCCAGCATTAAATGCATTTTGACTTATGATATTTTCTACTTATGATATGATGTGTTTATTGGAATGTAACCCAACTGTAAGTTGAGGAGTATCTGTAACAAAAAATATATATTTGATCTTCATCTCTGGTTCTTGGGTTCTAGTTGTGACACTGGGAAAATTACTTGTTTTCAGTTAGCCTCAATTATCTCAAAATAGGGCTAGTATCTATATTGGCTGAATAAAATGGGTTATATGTGACAAATTACTTGTTTTTAGTCAGCCTCAATTACTTCAAAATAAGGCTAGTACCTATATTGGGAGAATAAAATGGGTTATATTTAGAATGCCTAAAACAATGTCTGGCACTTAGTCACCATTCAAAAAATGAGCGTTCCCTCTGGTTTACCACTTTCCTTCCTTACCCAGGAAGTTCTTTGGTCTAAAGTTCATTCATTTATTCTATCATACCAGTCAGGAACTATGTTAAACACTGAGGAGATAGCAGTAAATAAGACTGGCAAGGTCTCTATTCTCATTCTTGAGGAGAACACTAACATTAACACACAAATTATTAAAAAAGGTAATGTCAGATAATGATTACGCTACAAAACAATAGAAAGATCAGGGAAGATTCTTCTGGGAAGGTGACTGGAGATCTTTTTATCCTCCAAATATAAAAATCAGCTAGCTCAAGAAACAGTTCAAGAAAAAGTATTCTGAATTATCTGAATAAGTATTAAACTCTAGAAGGAAGAAAGGTTCTAGCATGTTCAGTATCTGAAAGGAAACATGATTCGTCTCCTGAGACACTCATCTCCAATACTAGCCAACACTTCAGTTCTGTCCATGTCAGAGAACAATATCCCTTTCTCTCCTGCTACTTCTGCAGCTTCATTTCCTATCTCTAATCTTGCCTTCATTATCCTATTCTGAGATGAATTCCATGAATCTGTTTGCTGAGTGAGCCCAGGACTTCTCTTCACATAGATGTCTTGGTTGTCACCAGATTTTTGTTCCTAGCTCAATACCTGGCATATTTTTGGTCAACTTGGGTAATAATAGAAAGATAGGAAATTATATTTTTCCAGGATGAGGTTGCAATGGGGATTGTAAATCCATTTGGGAGGTAATACGTTCTTTATTACCTGATTCTATAGCTATAATTTCAATAAATGAACTTCATTTATTGTCCTTTGGCCTGTCTAATGTTTGCTTATTTTATCTTAGTTGTTCCAAAAAACTAAAGTGAAGATGAAAAGAATATATTTCTTTTTCAAAAAAAATACTATTTTATTGTGGTAAGAATACTTAATATGATATCTACCATTTTAACACATCTTTAAATATGTAACAGTATTGTTAATTATAGGAATAGTGCTGTACAACAGACGTCTAGAACTTATTCATCTCTGATAATTTAGATTTTTATGACCACTATTAGCAATACCCTATTTTCTCCTCCCCCTTAACTGGCAATCTTCAGTCTAATTTGATGTATAAAGCAAAACCATG
Source organism: Galagoides demidoff (assembly GCA_963574575.1). Lineage (NCBI taxonomy): Eukaryota > Metazoa > Chordata > Mammalia > Primates > Galagidae > Galagoides > Galagoides demidoff. The sequence continues at coordinate 3,332 of CAUYQV010078228.1, forward strand.
ATATATCATCTCAAACCTGTTAGATTGTCTATTGATTTATATATCAGTCTTCTCTGATTCTAACAGTTGGACTATTTTAGATACTTCTTGTAAGGGGCATCAAACAGTATTTGTCCTTGTGTGACTGGCTGATTTCAATGAATGAACATACTATCCACAAGGCCATCCATGTTATTATATATTGCAGGATTTTCTTCTTTTTAAAGGCTGAGTTATATTACTTTCTATGTATATACCTCATCTTCTTTATCCATTCATCTGTTGTGCAATTTAGGGTGTTTGCACATCTTGGCTATTATGAATAGCATTTCAATAAACATTAGAGTGATAATATATCCTCAGGATCTTTAATCCATTTTGGGTTTTCTGTTTTGTTTTCTAGGTTTGCAGACAGGTTCCTGCTCTACTGCCTAGGCTAGAGTGCAGTGGTGTCATCATAGCTCACTACAACCTCAACTGCCTGAGGTCAACCAATCCTGCTTCAGTTTCCTGAGTAGCTGGGACTATAGGCACACGCCACCACACTTGGCCAATTTCTCATTTTTGTAGAGACAGGGTCTTCCTGTGTTGCTCAGTCTGGTCTCAAACTGTTGGCTTCAAGTGATCCTCCCACCTTCCCTTCCCTAAATGTCAGGATTACAGACATGACCCACTCGGACTTTTTAATCCATCTTGAATTGACTTTTGTGTCTTATACATACAAGATAATGGCTCAGTTATATTATTTTGCATATGGATATCTACTTTTCCCAACTCTATTTGTCAAAGAGACTCTTGTTGTGTATTCTTGATTGTTGCCCCACTGTTGTCAAACATCAGCTGGGCAAATAAATGTGGATTGAATTCTAAGCTCTCTATTCTGTTCCACTAGAGGTCTACACATCTGCCTTTATGTCAGGACTATATTGTTTTAATTGCTATAGCTTTGTAATGTACAGGAGGACGTGTGTATTACAGGGCCTGTAACAAACTGACTAACATACAGAGATGAGCAATAAGGGACTAGGCCTACTGTAATGATACATACATGTGGTGCATGTACAGTCTATGAAAATCAGGTCAACAGAAGGAGGTGGTCAATGTCCTGTTTTGTTAAATAGAACTTATAGCCACAATCCAAAGCCAAATTTAATATATATCTAATGTAGAAAAAAATCCTGCCATAACCACATGACAAACGTAATACAACAAATGTCTTCAAAGAGAATGACAATAATATTATAAACGTGACTAGTATGTACCTTAACACTCACTCAAGGAACAGAAAAAACAAGGATGGATTCAGAATATAAATCCACTAAAATAATTTCTTAGGTATTCTTAGGCTATGAATTACATATAACTAATAATGTATTATATATTATTAATTTTATCCACTAATAAAATATGCTAAAAATAAGGTACTATATTAATTATTGGATCAAAATTCATCATCAAATGGCTAAATAAAAAGAATGCCATCATTAGAAATGTCAGCAGCGGTTAATAATTTAAGTATCAAATTTGTATTAGAAAAAATGAAGGGGCTCGGCACCTGTGGCTCAAGTGGCTAAGGCGCCAGCCACATACACCTAAGGTGGCGGGTTCGAATCCAGCCCAGGCCGCCAAAAAATAATGATGGCTGCAACCAAAAGAAATAGCCAGGAATTGTGGCGGGCAGGCACCTGTGGTCCCAGCTACTTGGGAGGCTGAGGCAGGAGACTTGCTTGAGCCCAGGAGTTGGAGGTTGCTGTGAGCTGTGATGCCACAGCACTCTACCCAGGGGGACAGCTTGAGGCTCTGTCTCAAAAAAAAAGAAAAGAAAAGAAAAAATGAAGGTTCTTGATTGATTAAAATGGATAGAAGACAGCAATAATGAGTATGAAGTTATAGGTATAATCCATTAGAGTCCAGTTAGCTTCATAGTGACAAAAGTATACTTCATGGTCAAAGACAGGTCCATGCTCTCAGCAAATGGAGTTATATATTTGTGCTATTAATTGAAAATTATATTGGAATTATATTGAAGATAGTTCAAAAAAACAAAATCAAACCCTATCATCATTACTGGAAATGACTCACAGCATACATACCGATGATGAATGAATAGTGCTATTTTCTTTGTGAATAACATCTTCAGTTATACTATTACTAACCCCAGGAAGATGTGCTAGACTTCTGCTTTGTTTTCTAACACTCTCCACATATTACTAGATGTTATATTGCCAAGGTAGCATTCATAAAGTCAAACAGAAAGCAAACCATGAAATATATATGTAGGAAAACAACAACAAATAAACATTTTTCAAAGTGATAGGGTTGCCCAGGTCTGTTGCCCAGACTGGTCTTAAACTCCTGAGCTCCTCCTGCCTCAGCCTTCCAAGTAGGGGGAACTATAGGCAAGAGCCACTGTGCCTGGTTCAAACAATTAATGATGATAACTATTCTACTCCTCAATGGCACAGAGTAAATGACAGTGTTAGAACAGGGATCACTCAACTCTATTCTGAATAATATTTACAAAGTACTTGTAAACTAACTCTCAGCAGAGTTAGAGTTTTTCTTTCCCTTGTACCATTACTTTCCTCTTGAAATACGTGCAAATTTAAAATATCTCAATTAAGGCAAGAACTTTGAACCATATCTATCTCAGGAATACATAGGGAGTTTGTTAAAAAATGATTCCAGAGCCTATTCCCTAAACCTCCAGAATCAACTTAAGTAAGTATAATGTGGGATTCTGGGATCTGCATTTTTAACAAACTGTTAAACACTAAAAGTTGGAAAACTGACTAGGACAAATTTGCATGTTATATAGAATGCACACATTAGGAATATAAAAGGAAAATAGGACAACTTTTCACTATTTTCCCTGTTCATTTTTCTTAAGTACATTTTATCTTAGTTTTTGTTTTTTGAGACAGAGTCTCAATCTGCCACCCTGGGTAGAGTGCTGTAGTGTCACAGCTCACAGCAACCCCAAACTCTTGGGCTTAAGCAATTTTCTTGCCTCAGTCTCCCAAGTAGCTGGGACTACAGGCACCCGCCACAATGTCTGGCTATTTTTTGGTTGTAGTTGTCATTGTTGTTTGGTGGGCTGGTCTGGATTTGAACCTGTCAGCTCTAGTGTATGTGGCCAGCGTCCTAGCTAATTGACCTACATTTAGATTTTTAAAACAAAACTCTATACTACAGAAAAATAGTTCAACAAGCCTAAATCTGCCTAAATTTAGTCTATCTTAATCTGACAGACTCTCCATAAAGATACTTACATAATTTATGCCTAGCTTGAAAGCTCCTAAATTTTTCTTTTCTTTTTTTGGCAGTTTTTGGTCGGGGCTGGGTTTGAACATGCCATCTCTGGCATATGGGACCGGCGCCCTACCTTTCTGAGCCACAGGCACCACTGAGCTCCTAAATTTTTCTAAGGCAATGTAAGTTCCTAGATACAGTTTTTAAAGTAAAATGATGATGGGTGTGACTTCTATTTAAAAATTAAAATATAATTTGCACATCATAAAATTCACCCTTTTTTAAAAAGTATATCATTCAGTAGTTTTTAGCATATTCACAAAGCCATGCAGTCATACAACTAATTTCAGAGCATTTCATCACACCAAAAAGAAACCTTGTATCCATTAGCATTCATTCCCATTCTTCTCACGCTTACCTCTTGGCAACCACTAATCTATTTCTTATTTCTATGGATTTGCCTACTCTGGATATTTTGTATAAATGACATCATGTAATACGGGGCCTTTTTGTTTGTTCTGGGATTCTTTTACTTAGCATAATGTTTTTATGGTTCGTGTTATAGCCTTTATCAGTATTTGATTCCTTTTATGGTTAAATACTCTTCATTATATTGATACCCCATATTCTGTTAATCCATTCATTACTTGGTAGACATTTGGGTTGTGTCTACTTTTTGGCTACTAGGAATATTGCTCCTATGAATGTTAGTGTGTAAGCTTTTGTGTAGACATGTTTGTATTTATCTTAAGTATATAACTAACAGTGGAACTGCTGACAGAGTCACATGACAACTCTGTTTAACTTTTTGAGGAAATGCTAACATTTCCTGTTGCATATTACATTCCCAAACTAATGTATGAAAGGTCCAATTTTTTCATACTTTAACCAATACTAGTTATTGTCTGTCTTTTTGCTAGTTAGGTGTGAAGTGGTATCTCAAGTGAAATAGTTTTGTTTACATTTCTCTGTGACTAAATGATGGTAACATCTTTTCAAATGCTTTTTAGCCATATGTACATTTTCCTGGGGGAAAATATCTATTCAAATCCTTTGCCCAGTTTTTAATTGGGCTATTTATTTGTCTTCTTATTGTTAAGTTGTAAGAATCCTTTATATAATCTGGATTGTAGAGTCTTTTTGAATCTATGATTTGCAAATATTTTCTGTGGATTGTCTTTTCATTTTCCAAGTACAGTTTATTTTTGAGAAGGGGAGTTAGTATCATACATAAGAAACTATTGCCTAATTAGTATGATCTACTACTTTTATTCTTTATAAAATAAATAATATTTTCGCCACATCTATCATAAGTAGGAGCATATCCTTGCAATCTTGTATTTATCAGTTGAAATTTGTCAGGAAACTGAAGGGAGTGGGAAAGACACTGTGAGGCCAAAGGATTGTGGCTCTGAAAAACCTGGCCCCAAATCTTCACAGAGTTCTTATACTTTTTCAAGATAAACTGTACCGACTGTTTCTAAGATAGTTATTTAACAAAATTTAAATTAGGATAGAACTTAAAAAGTCAAAAGTAGTGAAAAAATTAAATTGGTTCTTAAAAGAACAGAATTAGTAATAAAAATGGAAAATATGGCTAATTTCTAATGCTCATATGAACCAACAACACATGGAGCACAATAACAAACACAGAAATGAAACATGAAAGTTTTGCGAGCCACCAAAATGATGGTCAACAAGTATTAAAATACGCCAAGACAGTTTGTATTTATAATATGTATATGAAATTAACTTCAACCTTCACCAGGCTTATGAGTATGTACTTTAGTTTCTAAGTATATCTCCCCAAATATTTAATGGCCCATTTCAGAATTCACATTTCTTATGGATGATTATATGAGTATTAGTAAGGAACAGTAATGCATGCATAAAGCTAACAGTAAGCTTAAAGTAATACTAAAAAAGGACATTGTTCTTTCTTTCTTTATTTTTTTGAGACAGAGCCTCAAGCTGTCCCCCTGGGTAGAGTGCCATGACATCACAACTCACAGGAACCTCCAACTCCTGGGCTCAAGTGAGTCGCCTGCCTCAGCCTTCCAAGAAGCTGGGACCACAGGCACCTGCCACAATGCCCGGCTATTTTATTTTTTGGTTGCAGCCCTCATTGTTGTTTGGCAGGCTGGGCTGGATTCAAACCCTCCACCTTAGGTGTATGTGGCTGGCGCCTTAGCCACTTGAGCCACAGGCGCCGAGCCAACATTGTTCTTTAGAAATATGTTCACTATTATCACCAAAGGAAAAAATTGCTTAAAATAATAATCAATTTTGGATCAACTTTCTATAAGTAACTTAAAAAAAAAAAAACTTCTTTGTGAGGACATAAAGCATTTAGATAATTTATAGAAGTCTGCCATGCAGGCTTCATGCATGCTTGGATGATATGTATTTAGGACAAGTACATGAAGGAACAAGAGCATCACTGCTGTATCCCTCATGTTCACAACACTGAATAAGCGTAACAAAATGGGGGTAGGCAACTGCTAACTTCCTGAGTGCAGACATTTTAAAAATGGCCTTAAATTATAACAAGACAAAATCGGAATGAAATGTCTACACACTAATATTGTCATTACCCATCAATCTGCCTTGAGGTGGTAGAAAGGGGTAGGGGTGATATGCCACTATGTCCAGGGTAGCTTTAAAAATATATCCAGTTTATCCTAATAATGTAACAACTGTTTATTGTTTCCTTAATACGAACATTAAAGAATAGTATGCAGTTTTCACATCTATTTAAATGGTGAAACTGATATATGTCTATAAAGCCTTCTTTTCTAAAGCGCTTTAAGCCTAGAACATTTACTTAGGCCTGTGATAAAAAGATCTTCATCTGCTTTCCTGACCCTCCCTTCTCCCTATTCTATGCAAAGCACTAAAAGTGAGTGAGACTCCTAGCTAAGATGCTAAAATGGTGTGCAACTTCTCATGGGTTGATGCTTCCTTTATAAACATAAACCCAGCATTAAACCTCACAAATGAAACACATGTAGGGAATTATGATAACGATATTCTGTATCTTTAAAATACAGACCTCATTGTGGAGGTTGAGTAAAACAATATATGTTTTGGTTAAGTTAGTTTATAGAAAAAGAATACACTATATAAAAAAACACATACTTCATCTAACATTTTTTTCTCCCAGAGAAAAGAATTAAAAGAAAGAGGAGGGGAGAAATGAGAGAAGGGCTTTAAATAACTATTTCCAATCTATAACTATCAATATAAATTTTTCTTGTTTTCTTTTGCAGACATTTGCAATTGTCCCATAGACTTTGTCAGCAGTTAATAACTGAGGCCTGCAGAGCACTGTTATCCTTAATCCCCAAACTCACAGGTATTATTTTTATGTTCTGATTTGTTGGTCTTAAGTCTTAGATTATGAATTCCTAAAAGTTATTCACAAACCATCACTTGTAAATGGAAAACCTAACATTCATAGACTAATTGGAAGGGAGTTCCTTTGAAAAATATAGTTCAAATTATGTATTCGATCATCTAGGAAAAAAATTAAAGTTACCTTTCTTTTCCTTATATAACACTTGCTGGAAAAAGATTTTAGCTTTTCCCATAGTATAGATCATCTTGAATAAGCAGTCCTGTGTAAATATAGTATCAATAGCTCTGTTTTTAAAAGCCAAAACACCCCCATAAACTTGTAATATAGAATCTGTATAGAATCTGCATTTTATCAATGTAGGGGCAAGTAAATTAAGGTATTAAAAATCCCTTTTGGAGCTAATCCATTTAAAATTTTTGTAATAGAAGCTCTGAATTTTAATTTTTTCTTAAAGATTATCAGGCTTTAAAAGAAATTTTCATTCAAAGTGTTAATGCAATAAAGCTGTTTAAAATCCAAAAAAATTAATACAGACTATAATTCTCTTCTGTTAAATTATAAATGGTTTATATTTCAGGTTTTTAGAATATCAAAATTAACAGAATTACACTAACAAAAAAAATCGTTGTTACTTTAATTAGTACAATGTAGAACATAGAAAATACTGTGATCACTAGTGCAAACTGAGAAAAATCAAGTGATAGCAGCAGAAAATCAGTTAAGATATTGAGCAAACTTGTTTAATTTTAAAATTTACTATTTTATTTTCTACTACAAATATTTGTATAACTCTGTGACGACTACTATACTAAAAAGCAGAAAGAAAAGAAGCATTCAGAAGATTAAAAAGAGAGCAAGAGAAAAATAAAAGGAGAGTCAAGGAAATGAATAAGCAGGAAAAAGAAAAAAGGAAGATGGACCGACCGAGGAATAAGGGAGGGGGGCAAATTGGCTTAGTCAAGCTCTCTCGGGACAGTATGCTGAGTTACCAGACCAGAAATGAGGGGTTGAAAGCTACTACTGATAACTGGGGGAGGCTGAAAGTGCTACTTAAGTGCCTGGTGTCTGTGGAAAAAAGAGGGAGGAGAGGTTTGAGACTGAGGATGCCAAGTGCATTCCCAGCCAGCAGAGTAAAAAAGGAAGCATTAACAGTAGCCTCACGGGAAACTAAACATGCTATCCCACGAGCCAGAGGGCAAATGTGGCAATAACAGTGAGTAGCAGCTGGATAAAGGGATAAAGAAATAAAGAAACCGCAGGAAAACTGGCAGCTTAGGCACATAAGGCTGACTCGGCCTTGTCTTGATACTCAGAGAAACAAAGTGCCTGGAAATAACATTGCCATCTTTCTATTGTAATAAGTTACTGATCAACAACCAAGGTGCAATAGATTGAAATTTACTGGGAAAAATTATATTAAGCATGGATTTAACATTGCAGAATAGTAGCTCTGCTGAGAGGACAATGAAGACTCAGTGTTGGATTTATAATTATTAAAATCAGCATTTTACATAAATACCTAAATGGTACTTCAAAATATTTAAAGTGAAGAAAAAAATATTTTAAAGATCCTTTTCTAATGCTGTATTTCATTAATATTTTCCAAACATTATTTCATAGAGCATAGTTGAATAAACTAAAAAAGGATATATATCAATATTTCCTATAATATATATTAGTGACCCTTTGATACAGAGAATTAGAAAAACGAACTTCTGAAAAAAATACACTTTCAAATTATTTTCATTCATATTTTGCCATTAAAAACAAAAGTTCAAATATCAGAAAACAATCTATTTTATGATCCCATGGTTTTGGAATGGAAGGTAAATACCATAATGAGAGTTCTTCTTTTAAATAAGTACCTACTGTAATATTTTAGTATAGTATCCAAATATAAGATTTACCAAGCACTTTTTTTTCAAACCACTTACCAAATATAAGGTTTATGAAGCACATTTTTCAAGGTTTATATATTTGATAAACTACAATTCATAACTGATTAACTTACTAAAAGTAGGTCCATTCTCTTTTCTTCATCAGCATCAAGGTAATTTAAGAGTGATATTGTGAAAAAAAGTAACATCCTACCCCTAAAAGAATTTCAAACATTTAGGGAAATCAAACTAAAAGGTAAGAAACACCAATTAAGCTGTGCAATGCAGAGAATAAATTCTATAAGAAACTAGGGAGTAGGGAGGGGATGAAGTAGGGAAAAAATTCCTCAAAGAAGTAAAATTTAAGATGGCCCCTAAACCATGCACAATATTTGGGTAAAAAATCATTTGGAAGGTAAAGATACAAAAAGAATAAGTTAAGAAGCAGAAGTTATAAAGCAATTGTATTACTACGTGACCTTTGGAGGATTTGGTTTGACAGCTATTACAATTAGATTATAGAAGGTACAGAAGGTAAAGAGAATCGTGATACTAAAGGAGAATAGGAAAACTGGGGTTGTCTTATCTGGGTTGCATAATAAAATACCATAGACCAGAGACTTAAATAAGAGAAACCTAATTCTGACAGAGCTGGAATTAATTTAGAGTTTAGTTCCGAAGGCTAGAAAGCCCAAGATCAAGATTCCCACAGGGTTTGATTTCTAGTGAGAGCTCTCTTTCTAGCTTGTAGATGGCCACCTTCTGGGTCCTCACATGGTGGAGAGAGAGTGATCTCTGGCATTTTTTCCTCTTTTAGAAGGACGAAGTTATACTGGGACAGGTCTCATTTACCCTTAATTATGCCCGCATTTAACCTTAACTACCTCCTTAAAGAACAAATTTCCAATACAATCACATGGGCCATAGGGCTCGAACATGAGATCCCTAACCTCCCAAAATGTATGTCCTTATTGCATGCAAATTACATTTCTTCTATCACCAAACCTCAAAAGTCTTAAGTCATTCCAGCATCAACTCTAAAGTCTAAATTTCAAAGTTATCATCTCAATCAAATATGGGTAAAATTTAAGGTATGATTCATCCTGAGATAATATTCCTCCCTGGCTGTGAACCTATGAAATCAGGTAAGTCGGGCTGCGCCTGTGGCTCAGTGGGTAGGGTACGGGCCCCACATACTGAAGGTGGTGGGTTAAAACCTGACCCTAGCCAAACTACAACAAAAAAATAGCTGGGCGTTGTATAGCTGGGCATTGTGGTGGGCGCCTGTAGTCCTTCCTACTTGGGAGGCTGAAGCAAGAGTATCGCCTAAGCCCAGGAGTTGGAGGTTGCTATGAGCTATGTGACACCACAATACTCTACCCAGGGCAATTAAAAAAAAAAAAAAAAAGGAATCAGAGAAGTTACAAGTTATCTGCTCCAAAATAACAATGATGGGGCATATAGAACAGTCTAATTCAATTCCAAACAGTGGAAACAACAAGGAGTGGTGGGGGAAAGGAAGAGCAGAAAGAGGGAAGGAGGAAGAGAGGTGGGGTCTTGGTGTGTGCCACACCTTTTGGGGGCAAGACATGATCATAAGAGGGACTTTACTTAACACATGCAATCAGTGTAACCTGGCTTCTTGTACCCTCAATGAATCCCCAACAATTAAAAAAAAAAGGAAATGGTGGCTAGGTGCCCATACTCCGTGGTCAGGGTGTTGGCCACATGTACCAGGGCTGGTTGGTTCAAACCCAGCCTGGGCTTGCTAAACAACGACAACAACAACAAAAAAATAGCCAGGTGTTGTGGCAGGTGCCTATAGCCCCAGCTACTTAGAAGGCTAAGGCAAGACAATCGCTTAAGCCCAAGAGTTTGAGGTTGTGAACTGCGACGTCACGATACTCTATCCAGGGCAACATAGTGAGATTCTGTCTCAGAAAAAAAAAGGAAATGGTGATATAATTTTCACAAAGGCTGTTTGGAAGATTAAGTGTGTTTTTATATAATAAAGTGCTTAAACTAGTTCATGGATATCATATTGGAGTAGATGTATAAATTTCCAGAAGGTAGGGACTTTATTGTTATTCACTGTAGCTCAAGAGCTGCGCTGCTAATATGGTAGTCACTAGCCAAATGCAGCTATTTAAATTTAACTTAAAAAATTAACTTTTATAAAGGCAGTAAGTTTAGTGCCAGGAAAATTTCAATTAAGAAATACTTCTTTAGGCATGTAAGACAACACTGTTTGGAGTTTTGCTTTGTTATGACCTGAACCTAGAGAAAAATCAAAACTTAAGAGCAAACCATGGACATGTCTAATAGTCTCACTCTCAGGCACCAGCAGTCTTACTCAATTTATTAGTGGCAGGATCAATAATGAATGGATTCATCCACAAGTTCCTGTGGTACACAATTCTAGTGTTAGTAGCAACAAATGTGGGACAGCCAATCTGTTATGACTACAAAGATCTGGACTTCTATTTTTGTCTAGAGTTTTTTCAATAGTGGATGAAAAGGGCTGAGAAATATCTGCAACTAACATCAACATTTATTCAGAAAAGTGCTTCTAATCTTTTATAGCACTTGGACACACACTGTTATTACCGAAATTTCCCAAGTAGCCCCAAAGAGACAGTCCGAGACAGACTCCCATGTAAAAAGCAAGAGGTGAGTTTTATTCAGGCCCTGGGAAGCCCGGACTCTCCTGGCATGCAAGCCGAGGACGAGCCTTCAGGCCCAGGGCCACGCCCGAGCCTGGACTCTCCTGGCATACACAACGAGGAAGAGTCTCGAACCTGGGGTGGAGGAAGTTTTTATGGGGTACAGAAAGCAAGAAGGGTAGGAGGGTACGAGTACACTTTTCATTGGTGGTTAGTGATTTCACTAGTAAAGGAGGATTTGGATTGGTACAGGGAATTTCTTAACGGGGCTAGAAGTAGTGTAGCCTAATTAGGTAGTTGAAGGAGAATACCTGAATTTCAGTAGGAACCTATTACCTATTATGGGAGCTGTTCAAGGGACTGAAACTCATTACCTATTATGGTGGTATGGCAGCTGTATGCCTAAGGAGTCTCA